>PVKA01015512.1:0-49884 GCA_004027165.1 Ctenomys sociabilis | reverse complement strand
TATTTAATGTAAATATATATTTATATATTAATATATATTATATATTATATGTGCATAGGATTATATATACATATATTTAATGTATACATATATTTATACATATATTAATATATATTTATATATTATATATAAATCCTACACATAATATATATGTGTAGGGTTATATATACATATATTTAAAGTGTGCATATATATGTATGTATGTATATATAATCCTATGCATCACATAAAGTTTTTTATTTATTTATTTAGCAAAACCAGGGATTGCACTCAGGCCCTTACACTTGCCAGGGAAGCACTTATTCCACTAAGCCATCTCCCAGCCACAATTTTTCATCTATTTTTCTCTTCTTTAATTTCATCCTCTGTGAAGTGTGTGTGCATCTCGTATGCCCATTTCTACACTGGCTCTTTAAATTTTGGGGCCCTAATGCGTTCTAGTTCTTTATAATTTTAGAGAGCAGACCTTTATTTCAGTGCTTATTAGTTAAGATTGTTTTTCCAAATTTGTGGGTTATCTTTTCACTTTATTGGCAATTATTTTTCATGTGTAAAAAGTCCTTAATAAAAGCAAGTTCCACTTGTTAATTCTTTCAACTATTACCACTGTGATTTGATTTTTGTTCATGAATTCTATGCCTACCCCTCTGTCTTCAAGAGTTCCTCCTACTTCTCTTCGAGGATATTTAGTGTTTCTGTTTTAATGTTTATATCTTTAATCCATTTTGACTTTAGCTTAGTGCATGGTGATAGACCTGGGTCAAGTTTTAGCTTTCAGCATACAGAGAACCAGTTTTTCCAGCACCATTTGTTAAAGAGGCTATCTTTCTTCTAGTAAGCATGTTTGATACCCTTCTTGAAGATAAGTTGGCTGAGTGTGTTTGCAGAGGCTTCTGCATTTTCTAGCCTATTCCATTGATCCTCGGGTCTATTTGTTGCTATACCTTGCTGTGTTTATCACAATACCTTTGTAGTATAATTTCAAGTCAGGAACTTTAATTCCTCCTTCCTTGTCTTTGTTGCCCACAATTGCCTTTGCTATTCTAGGTCTTTCCTGGTTTCAAATAAATTTTAGGAACAATTTCCTAGGTTTGAAAGGTATTTTGATGGTAATTTGGTATGGATTACATTTAATCTTTACAACAATTTTCAGAGTATGGCCATCTTCAAAATGTTGGTTTTTCCTGTCCAGGAGCAGGGAATGTCTTTCCATTGTCTGAGATCCTCTATGATTTCATTTTTTTAGAGTGCTGTAATTTTCTGTGAAAAGATCTTTGATTTCTTTGATTAAGTGAATTCCAAGATATTTCATTTTCCGTGGTACTATTGTAAAAAGTATTGTTTGTCTAATTTCCATCTCAATGTGTCTGTTATCTGTGCAGAGGAACGCTATTGACCTCAAGTATTCACTTTGTATCCTGCAATGCTATGGAATTTGTGTATCAATTCTAGTAGCTTCTTGGAGTTTTCGAGTCTTCCAAGGAAACTATCATGTCTTCCGCAAATAATGATAATTCAAATTCTTCTTTAACTATTCACAATCAGTTTATTTCTCTCTCTTGTCTAATGGCTCTAGCTAATGATTCCAGAAGTATATTGAATAGGAGTGGTAGCAGAGGATATCCTTGTCTTCTACAAGATTTGAGAGTATAAGGTTTCAGTTTTTTCTCTTTTTCGCAATGCTGAACCTGTTGGGACTTTGGCAGTCCTTGGAGATGGACTACAATGCCTTTTGGGAGGCAGCTACGCTAACCACCATACCTCCAACGCTCCAGCTACAATGCCTTTTGGACAAAAGAATGCGCATGAGTCTTTGGGGGTCCAGGGGAGGAATATTATGGTTTGTGTTTAGTTGTCCCCCCAAAGCCTCATTCAGTCATGGAGTGCACTTCTAGACTTCAGTATTAACTCATGGCCCACTGGGATTATGGGTGTGACTGCTTCTGAGACTATGGGTGTGAGTACTGTTCCCAGCCTGGGCCAGACAGCCTCAATGCAACTTAAGGGAGGGAATTCCTCTCTGCAGCCACTGTGGCCACTACTTTTCACTCACTCTTATGCTGTTTTCCACTGCCATGAACTGCTTCCCTCTGTCTTGTGCCGCTCTGCCTTGTACCCATCTGAGCATGGACTCAAACCTCCAGTAACTGTGAGCTAAATAAACATTCCCTTCCTTAATTTTGGGTGTTGGGTATTTTGTCCCAGAAATAGGAGAAGAGTAACTAAAACACCATGCTTAAGTAAAACCAAAGGAACTGAAATTATCCAATGGATACTATCTGCACACAGTACAATGAAACTGAAATTATTGACAAAAGAAACCACAAAAAACACCATGAACACATGAAAATTAAATAACAACCTTCTAAACAACCAGTGGGTTACAGATGAAATTAAAGAAGGCATTAAAAAATAATTACAATCAAATGGAAATGCAGATACCACTTACAAAAACCTGTGGAATACAATGAAAGTGGTCTTAACAGGAAAATTTATAGGGGTAAATTCACACATTAGGAAAACAGATCAAGCCCAAGTAAATGAACTTATGCTGCACATCAAGCTCCTAGAAAACAAGAGCGAGTCAAACCCAAAACCCAAAGAAGGAAGAAAATTATAAAGATTAGAGCAGAACTCAATGCAATTTAGAAGAAGACAATAGTAAGTATAAATGAATCAAACAGTTGGTTCTTTGAAAGAATAAATACTATTGGTAAACCCCTAACCAACCTAATCAAAATCAAGAAAGAAAAAAAACCCAATTCATGGGTTCCACTACACATAGAATATCACAAAAGCTTCACTGGAGACTTGTAGATTTAATAACTAAATTTAATAACATTTCAGGATACAAAGTCAACACTCAAAAATCAAGAAGGAATGAAAAGGGAAATATCACTATAGACCTTAGAGAAATTCAGAAGATTACCAATATCTGCTTCCAAAATCTTTACTCTCACAGGATGGAAAACACAGAGGTAATGGATAGTTTCACAGACACATATGATATGCCAAAGCTGAGTCAAGAAGACATACCAAATCTGAATAACCCAGTAACAGGAAAAAAAATTGAAAATATAATTTTAAAAACTTGCCAACAACAGCAAAAGAAAAGCCCAGGTCCCAATGGATTCACAGATGGATTCTACAAGAAATTTAGAGAAGATTCAATGCCAGGTCTTCTCAAGCTCCTTAATGAAATTCAAAGGGAAGCAATTCTCTTAAACTTATTCCTTAAGGCAAGTATTACTCTGATACCAAAACCAGAGAAAGATCCAACCAAAGAAGAAAACTACAGGACAAGCTCCCCAATGAATGCAGAAGTAAAAATTCTCAATAAAATACTAGTAAACAGAATGCAGCAAATCATCAAGAAGATTATACATTATGACCAAGTGGGCTTCATCCCAGGAATGGAGGGAAGGCTCAATATATACAAATCCATAAATGTGGTAGATCAACAGAGCCAAAGAAAAAAATCAAATGTTCTCAGAAGCAGAAAAAAAAACATTTGACAAACTCCATCATTCATGATAAAAAAAAAAAAATCTTACAGAAACATTGAATAGTCTTTATCTCAACCTGACAAAAGCCCATGATGACAAAACAACAGTCAATATCATACTACATGCACAGGGCCTTGGAGGCTATCTCAGGGGCTTGCGGGTTATCTCAGTTGTTTAAAGCACCTGCTTGGGCAAGCTCAGTCAGGTACAGGGGCTGTGATTCAATCCCCAGCTCCATATGCCACACCAGACCTGCCGTGAAGGCAGCTTGAGCCAGAAAAAAAAAAAAAAATTCCATGCTACATGCACAAAAAAATGAAGGTCTTCACTTTAAAATGAAAAACAAAAGAAAGATATACATAGGCAGCATTCTGGTCAGTATGGTTCTGGAAACACTAGCCAAACCAAGTAGACAAGAGAGAGAAATAAAAATAAGGATGGAAAGGAAGAAGTAAAACTATTGATTATTCACAGACGACATGATACACTACATGAAAGACCACAAAAATCCCACCAGAGACTTGCAGATTTAATAACCAAGTTCAATGACAGAGCAAGATACAAAGTCAACACTCAGAAATCAATAGCATTCCTGTACAAAACGAACACACCAAGAGAGAATTAAGGAAACACATCTTTCACAATTTTTTTTTTTTCAGAACCGGGAATTGAACTCAGGCCCTTGCATTTACCAGGGAAGCACTTATTCCACTGAGCCATCTCCCCGCCCCCCTCACAATATATTTTAAATGAAAATATTTTAAATGAAAATATTTTTAGATGAAAACAGAGGAATCAATATAACAGAATAAAATATATAAACAGTGAAAATTACAGTACTCTGACATAAGTGATCAAACATTTGAGAAAATGGTAAGATATTACTTGCTTTTGGATAGCAAGAACCAACACTGTTAAAATGGACATACTCTCAAACTTGTTACAGAGATTCAATACAATCATAATTAAAATACCATTAGTACACTCCATAGATCAAGAGAAAATATTCTTCAAATTCATCTGGAACCAGAAAACACCTAGAATACAAAAGCAACCCCAAGCAACAAAGCAAAAGCAGGAGAAATCAACATCCCTGACTTAAAATTATACTACAAAGCTACTATGAGAAAATCAACAAATTACCGCCAGAAGTCAGAAATGAGCATTCGTGGAACAGATTAGAAGATTCAGACCCAACTAAAAGCACACTCATCCACCTTATCTTTAATAAAAGTGCCAAATATGGTCACTGGATAAAAGATTACCTCTTTAATAAATGGCGCTGGAAAAACTGGCTTTCCACATGCTAAAATTGCTCTAAAAGTAGACCCATGTCTATCGTCATGCACTAAACTACAACTAAAATAGATCAAAGATTTCAATATCAAGATGGAAACACTAAATCTACCAAAGAAAAAGGTGGACTAGATTCCTTGAACACATAGGCGTAGGCAGAGAGTTCACAAACAAAATCCAAACTGCATAGGAAATACTTCAAGAAATAAACAACAGCAATCTCATCTTTTGAAAAGTTTATACAAATCAAAAGAAATCATCAACAGAGTCAAATGAAACCCATGAATCAGGAAAAGAATATAGCTGATTGTCCCTCAGGCAAAGGACTTCTATCTAGAACATAAAAGAATTAGAAAGAAATAGGCTCCCAAAATTCAAAGACTCAGCCCAAAAATGGGCATCTGAAATGAATATGCACATCTCAGATGAAGAAATACAAGTGGGAAATAAATATATGAAGAAATGTTCAATGTCATTGGTCATTTCAGAAATGTCAATTAAAACAACACCAAGATTTCATCTAACTCCAGAAAGAATGGCTGTCTTTAAGAAGTCAACCAATAACAGATGCTGAAAGGGCTGTGGGGAAAACGAGAACCCTTTTCCACTCTTGTTGTGAGTGTAGACTGGTACAACCATTATGGAAATCAGAGTGGGGAGTCCTCAAAAAACTAGAATTGGAAGTCCAAATAAGGCCACCTGTCCCCCTCCTAGGTATTTTTGCAGAAGAAATGAAAACATACCTCAGTGATCATGTTCTCCCATGTCTACAGAAGTGCAATTTGTCATAACTAATCTTGGAAACAACCCAAATGCCTATCAATTCAGAAATGGATACAAAAGATGTGGTATTTTTACACAAAGGAGTATGAGTCAGCTATAAAAAAAAAAAAGATAAAGTCAAGGCTTTTATAAGTAAATGGAGGCAGCACGAGACCATGCTCATAAGTGATATAAATCAGACCTGCATTTGCAAACATCATGTTGTTTCACTATTGTAATAACCTGAAAGAATGAATAAATATGAAAGGTGCAGTAGATACTGTGAAAGGGAAGGGATCTGTTTAAAAGGAAAAAAAAAATGGGGATGAAGAAAAGGCTTTAAGAGAGACAGACAGACACACAGACAGAGACAGAGACAGAGAAGCAAGAAACCAAGCAACAAAGAAAGAGAAGAAAGCAAGAGAGAGAGAGAGAGAGAAAGGAAGGAAGGAAGGAAGGAGGGAGGGAGGGAGGGAAAGAAAGAAATAGACAGAGGTGAAAGGAAGGAAGGAGGGAGGGAGGGAGGGAGGGAGGGAAAGAGAAAAAAAGAGAGAGACGGAAGGAAGGAAGGAAGGAAGGAAGGAAGGAAGGAAGGAAGAAAGATTTCTGTATACACACAAAATAGTTTGCATAATTGTACTACTAATTTCTGCTGGTCTATTGAAAGAGTTAATGCTTATTTTTTTTCTCCTTTTTAATTTCTTAACTTTTTTGTCAATTTTACAAGCTGTGTCTAGTAATCTAAACAACTGATTTGAAGACAACATAATGCAATATAACAAGTGTTGTTATTCCTATTATATTGTTTAGTGAAATTCTGTATAGATTCTACTTTTACTATCTTTCATTCTCTTTAAAAATTAAAAAAATAAATTGTAATAATTGCTTTAAAACTGTGCTTATTAACTAACAAACAGTAAAATATGTTCAGCAGTTTTTGTAATATAAAGAGTCAGTATATCTGCAACTCTAACCTACAAATGGAAATACTGGGTAAAAATGAGGATGCACTAATTATTTGAATGAAATTTACCAACTTGTGGTCCTGATTCCCACAACAAAACACTGATAGTGAAGCAACAAGTTCATAATAATAGGTTTGATGCCACTGGGATGGTGGCAGAGCAGAAGGCAAGAATTTAGTCATGCAAGCTTTCCATGGGTTCTGCATCAGCCGGGGGCTGCATTCGGCAGGACTGTAGCTCGACCATGAATCCTGTGTACTTCAGCTACTTTGATTCTATTTTTCTTTACACACAGGATAGCAGTTCTGTTATTTCTGTACTGTTAGTTACAGAAAAGATCAATGAAAAACTTTCTGCACCTTTTTCTGTCCTCTTGACTGAAAATATGTGCCCAGGTGCCCACCTCTGTGAATGAGCAAGAAAGGACTCAGAATTGCATAGCCAATGGTCAAATATTCTTGAATATTTAATATCACAGAATTAATACTGAGGGAAGAACTAAAAAACATAGAAAAGGCACAATCTGCCCAATAAAAGACAAGAAAGCAGAGCATCAGAAGGAGCACACCGTGGGCAGCTCTGATCTCAGGAGGAGCTGTGTACAGGAACTTGGAGGTCTGCAGGTAGAGGACACGCTGATGGTGCTTGTGGAGAGCAAACACCAGGTAGCCACTGGCCCCGCCCATGACGCCCTGAAACACAGCATCACGGAGAACCATCAGAACGAGAAATGTCCATCTTATAATCCGGCCTTCAAGTAGAAAATAGCAATAATTGTCACCTTTACTGATTAGTGATATGTTCACACTGTTGATGTTTATGATAGAAAATGGTAAGTTCATGCTTATTAAGGAACTGAGAATCCAGAAGACGACAAATACGGAAAAGATTTGCCATGGTGTCTTGAGCTTCAGCATCCTCCACGCTGAATCTGTGGGACTGATGGTGACGGCCTGGGCCACTGTGAGAAGGCTGCTGGTGCAGCGGACAGACCGCGGGCCACCCTCACCATGTAAACAACAATCTTACAGCCTGCATCATGAAGCAAGGTTTTCTGCCCAAGAGCTGCCATTGTCTTAGGAATCCCTTTTGCAAAAAGCATGATGATATTTGTAAAAGCCAAGTGGATGAGAATGAAGTGTACAGATTTCATCTTGGTGTCTCCAGGAAGAGAAAGTAATTCACGAGCACGAAGACATTCCCCAGAATACCGAGCACGGTTGGAGAGAGGAAGACAATGCCCTTGACAAGGTTCCAAACCATTTCTTACTCATACACAGGATAGGCTGGGGCCAATAAATCATCAGTAATCCTTATCTGCATCTGCAAAACATATTGAGCCCTTGCAAGTTTTCTAAAGTATAAAGAAGAGTTGCAATGTATAATGGTATAGATCTTTAGGACATGATTCCCTTTTTTCTGTCATTCTTTGTGGTTAATTCTGTGCACTCTCAAATGTCATTCGGGAAACAATATTCAGACATCTACATTTCAACGCAGATATTATTTTTTAGCTACCAACAAAATCAATCTACTTGTTAAAATCATTGAATATCTCATCAACATTAAATATCATCATGGATGAATTATACCCCCTATTCCTGTAGTGGGAAAGGGGTGCAATACAGAGCCATTGTACTATTATCTATGAAAGAGTCAGGAGACATCTGAGTTCCCTGAAGCGACCCCAGGATGTCCGTGGGAAGCCTGGATCGGTTCTGGATGTGCTGATGTTTATTACAGTGGACCAGCAGATGGGGAGTAACTTGCTGTCACATGTGCCATGGGACGAGAACAGCTTATGAGTTAGGCCCCCCATTAATGCTGCATATGGCAGAGCTGGCTGGGGAGTCACAGCTGCGGGGGGACAATCAAGAAGAGGGTCACAGGAGCATCTTCCCGCTGTTGCAAGACCTTGGGAGAAACAATCATTTGCAGCCTACTTGAACCGGGTGTGATTTTCACACGAGACGGCAGTGTTGCTTTTGTCATTTTCATTCCACATTATTTGCCTCCCTGGTGGCCTAGTGGTTAGGGTTCGGCGCTCTCATTCCATGTCATTTCTACCCATCTGGCTTGGACAGTTTTTGACTCTTTTATATATAAACATTCCAATTTCATTTCTCACAAAAGCAATTTATGTCAAACTTTGGAAAGTTTCTCTAAAATGTAAACACCAGAATCTTATCTATTTCCTAGATTTGTTTGTGGGTTACACATGGTTCTTGCAATACATTTCAATAAGTTACCTCCCGTGGATTTCAACTTAATATTAATTGATCCTTTTTATTTTAATATCCTGAAGATCCATGTCAGCATGAATTGTGTAAGCATAGTTTGTACTGAGGTTTGACACCAGATAGCATCATGACTCTGTGGATACTGGTTATTGCTTTTAAGCATTCTTTTTCCTAATGAACAAATGTCTTGTCAACATATTAAGACATATATGATCCTAGATGTCTTGCACAATGAAATAAGCTATAAGTTTTCATAACAATTAAACAAGCATTAACTAAAATGTCTCCAATACAAACTGAATATTTAGTCAGAGACCTGAACCTGTTAAAAATCATCACACTCAAAATATTGCAAAGCCATTTTAGATAGACCAGTTCTTTTCATGGAATCAAAAAGTACCTTCCTGTGTTTATTTTTCTTATAACTTCCAAAGGATTCCCATGTATTTCCCATCTTCTCTTCATCTTTCCAAAATCACAAAACTTTTACTCAGATTTGGAATCTAGCCTTGAGACATGTGAGCAGTCACTTCTTTTGCTTCTGAGAAAACGGAATACAAAATGTCAGAGGAGGTCTTAATCATCTAGCAGAAAAGTATAAACATGAAATGTAAAAAGTAAAGCTATATTAATACGCTGAGCTGTAAAAGGTTCAAGTCAACAACTTCTGACATTGCCAGTAGTAGGATAACCCATTACTATTATGCATTGCTGGACAATATTGGATTATTTTGCTGAATTCAAGCACCTGTAATATTTAAATGGCAATGGAATATCCATCTCTGTCCAAACTAAACAAAAAAGGGGATACAAATGAAGGACCATTTTGTATCTGTATATTCAAAATAGCTAGGATAGACACACAGCTACTGTCTCTTAATTCAATGAATAGAAAGATTTGTACTAATAGTGTTTGACGGGATATCATGTCTGCACCTTGTACTATAAATAACCACTAAGAAGACAACAATATGCAATATATTAATTATTGAAACTGTCCTTCTAAAATTTGTTTCTCAATGAGAATTATTTTTAAAAATAAGAAAATAAAAAATAACTGTCGGAGGGGCCTTGCTCCGGCTACCTCGGGAATGAGCGCCACTGGCATTACTGCAAGCAGCCTCCCTCAGGTCGTGCGCAGTGCCATGTGCAGACCTGATGCCCAGAGCCTGAGCAGTGAAAGCCGTCCATTCTGAACTCAGCTTTCCTGACTCAAATAATGGGACTATTGTTCATGATTTCAAAACACCAAGAGAAAATAAGTGGGTCGCTTTAGTTTGTACTGTCACATCCTGCCAAATTCATAGCACAAATTCTCAAAGAATCACTATAATTTTATATCAACTATTAATAAACAGTCATACAATATATGTATTAATATAGAAAATTTTAAGCAAATATTCGCAGAAGCCCTCCATATTAAACACAAATGTTTGTAAAGAGCTATCAATGTATTAGAAAAAAACAAAGCTAGTCTACCTTAGAAATACACAAAGTATCTTAAATGAGGTAAACAAATTTTATGAAAGCTAAAGATGCTGACATAGAATACTGTTAATACTAAAAGAAAGATCTCCCTGGTAATCTGAAAAGCCCCTCATTCTTCATAATTTCTGGAATAATGCAACGTAAGAGCCATGTTGAGTTCACTCAGGTGACACATGCTGTGCCAGCATTTCTAGGGTCACAGCTCCAACACAACCAATCTCCTTAAACTTTTTGGCCTATGAAAAATCTAAGAAATAACGAATGTCCTTAGACTCTTCAACACTCTCATCAACTTCCTTGCTTGGTCAAATACATATTAAGATTTAATATTCTGAGGGAAATGTACCTGGCACAGGTGAGTAAACAAAAGATTGTCCAGGTATATGCTCTGGGCAGCTGTGATGCACGTGAGTTCTGAGTTGGCTCACCTGGCAAAGTGCAGCTTCCCAAGTCCAGTTTGTACCTTTAGGACTGCAGAGCTCTGTACTGCCAGGAAATAACAAATGTCAGAGTAGTCACCTTGTCAGGGAGGAGGAAACCCTCTGCTGAGCCTCATTTCCCTGATGTGCAGCTTTCCCTCTCCTTCCACAATTACTGTATTTGTTAAAAGTTATCTGAGGCTTAATTAGAGTTTAATTATTTTCAGAGAAGAAAGCAGGAATGAACAGCCAGAAAAGTTTGTCACTTTGACAGAGCTGTCCAGTTTCAACCTGTCTCATAGGACAGGGACCAACTCCTGAGATGCACAATAAACCCCTGCACTTCCCCCCGCCACCAGGATCTTCCTCAAACACAGCTCACCACAGCTCTAGGACTCTGTTTCTTAGATAATCCCCACCTGCGCACTAGCACGGGTCAGCAGTCAACTTGCTCCGCCTGCTCACGGTGGCCATTCTGGGACACTGTCACAGGTTTTCTTTATTCCTTGTATTTTTCAACAAGAAATAAAATCAAGACCTAAGTAGGATCCTTCAAAAACTAGTTCTGGGAAATATTTTCAAGGAAACATTCATAATGCAAGCATGGTCAGAATGGTTCTCCCACTGACCATCCCACTCCCTCAGAAGATACTTCTGGTCACAGGCGCAAAGGATGTGAATGCAGTGCTGAGACACAAAGGTAGCACAGAACTGGGAGTGGGGCTCTTGGTCACTGCTCTCCCCTTCATTCACAGTGTGATTGTGTTGTTACCTAAAAATGCAGCCACACAAAATAGAAGTGAAATTGCTTGTGCAATAAATAAAAAGAAAGCTGTTTGATATGAGTATAATTTCCATTCCCTGAGTTTGAACACAAAACTCTAGTCACAGAGGGTGTGAGGAACTTGCACGTGATAAGTGTAAGAGTGGCTTCAAATGGAAAAGAGAAATAATTAATTGCCATGGTGCAGTAAGGAGCGCTGTCCTCTGCCACTTTCCTTAGAGGATGTCACTTGGAAGCCTTCAATGTCTTCTTGCAATCTACCTTTCTAACATCTGTATAATACCCTTGCTAGTTTAAAACCAGGAATATTGTGCCACAGCCCTCGACCCCTCTCTAGATGTTCAGCCATTGAGGAAGGCCATGCCCTGTTCCTGTTCAGAGCCCAAATACTCCAGGTACTCTGCCCATGTGGTACAGGCATCCCCGTAAAAAATAGATCAGACCATCATAGTGCCTTTGCTGAAAAAAAAAAAAAATTAACTAACACCAATAGTCACCAAAACACCATGCAACCCAGAATAAACTCTGTGTGCAAAATCCACTGTCAAGACCTCATCCTTGAGGGTGAGTTGTCTCTTTTCTGGAGAAAGTCTATTTAATGGGTCCTATCTGATTGACTATAAAGATGCATTCCCTTCTATACTTCTAGTCTGTTAAATGACCCTATCTCACACGTGTCCTATTCTACTCAATGTTTTATCAATAAGAGAAGTGTCTTCCTCTTTTAACAAGGATAATTCAGTCAGCAAGAAATTTAAGTATCTTTCCTCAATACACAGATAGTAAGTGGCATGATTCATATTTGAACCTGGATAATCTAACCAAAGAGCTAAATGATCCTTGCTACCTGCTAGATTCTTTAGTGCTGATTTCTTGGTGTCCTGGGTCTGTCTGCCCACCCATTTGTCTGGGAAAGGTGGGCCTCCCAGTTTCTGTATGCCTCACAGCTGTCACAGAATTCATAACAGCCCAAAATAGAGAGGAAGCATGTAAGTATCGAGCATGACCTCTTTCCAAATCCCACCTCTTCATGAGTGGACTGGTCACTGTCATCTTCAGAGTGTTCCAGAAGGTGTCTCCCAGGTAGAGAGTGTGCACCTACCAAAGCCATGATCTATTCTCACTAAACCTTTATTCAGTTTTCCTCAGTTAAATTCCACCATGTAAAGAAGAAACCCCAAATGTTGATTATTGATTCTTTCCAACATCCAGCAAGGAAAAGTATGAACTGTTAAGGTGCTCTTTTGACACAGAAGGAAACTGAGGTTTCCAGATTAAATATGCTCAGCCTCAAGTCATGTACCAATTGATGGAATGTCGTAATCAGAACCTCTTCTCCCATGCACTTAATAAACTTAAAAATTGGCATAATTTGGTAGTAACTTGACTTTTTATTTGATTTGACTTTATCGATTTGATAAATAGCTTGAATGTAATCAAAATTTGTAAATGTTTATGATTGAAATTTTTTTCCTCTTTTTGAGACAAAATTTTACAGTGAAGTTCAGGCTGTCTGTGAACTCATTTTGTATCCCAGGCTGGCATCAAACTCACAGTGATCCTCCTGCCTCAGTCTCCTGAGTGCTAGGATTACAGGTGTTAACCAGCACACCCAGAAAGCTTGTTAATATTACCATAGAAGTGATTAGCATGGCCAGAGGAATCCAGGTTCCCAGCCTATTCCCCTGAACTGAGGGACAAGCAATCAGCACTGAAATTCTCAGGACCCTGGGAAACTAGCTTGACCTGCAGAATCCAGGTGCCTACCCCATCACCCTACACGAAGTGAGGTAGTTGGAACCTGGCACTTGGCCTGAACAGAGGAACAAAGGGTAAATCTACTCTAACAAGGGAAACACTTCATATACCAACTTATTATTTGCTCTGCCATATAACTATAGACTTTGTTCATATGGTCTAAAGTATAAAGTCAGTAATCACCAAACTGCCAGTTTCTAAATTTTATTTTGTGCTATTACTATTGCTAATTATACTACTGTGTAAAGGATGTCATGTCTGCTTTAGCCACTTGTTGGTCGTTGGATAACAATATTTGGAAGTTCTGGGGTCATGACCTCACCACAGCCCTACACCCAGTGGCAGAATACAGTGCCAAACAGAAATCAACATCAAACACTCTCAGTTAATTGGAAAAGTAGGATCTTGGGACAGAAACAAAACAGGAAACTCTGAAAAACAGAATATATCCCCAAAGAACAGATTCTTCCTAGAGTGACATATAGTAGAGATATTGCTACCTACTATCATAATTCACAAGGATTATCACAGAAGTCTAAATAAAGAGTTCTTTCTGAAATAGATATTTACAAGGCAAAATGCAATCTCGGGCCAGCAGCCTACCAGAAAAAGTCCCAGAGGCATGAACATAGAAGAATTTTGAAGTCACAAACCTGAAATCTCTGAAATGACAACAAGTGAAGAAAAGAAACAATTCTAGTTGGTTATAGAGCAACTCAGATAAGACATAATCTCTCAAGTTAAAAAAAAAAAAAAGAAGAAATGATAATCATAGAGAAAGAATTGCTGAGCATATCGAAAAATGGAACAGTATAGAAAAATGATGGAAACCTTGAATGAACAATATAGGAAAGAAACAGAAGGCATGAAACAGATTCAAAGAGATAACAAGGAAGTTAAAAGCTCCATAAAAGCTAGCAAGACCATTTGGATGAAACTGAAGATAAACTTTCAGACCTTCAAGACAGCATTTCAACTAGTCACTACAAAAGGAAAGATCTCTTAAAAGCAACAAAGAACCAGAAAATAATAATTCAACAGCTGAAAGATGGTACAAAGATGAACAATATAAGACTGGCAGGTATAAATGAAAAAGAAGTAAGCACAAATGATATATAAAGGCTATTTGCAGAAGTAATACCAGAACACTTGCCAAGCATGGGGAAAGAACCTGACATACAGTTAAGTAAGGCATACGAAACTCCAATTAGCATCAGGCAAAATAAATCTACACCTGGACTTGTAATGATCAGAATCTAAAAAATTCAGCACAGGAATAACATATTAAAAGCCGTTAAGGAAAATAAATGGACCACAAATAAAATGAGATCTATTAGGAGCACATGTGAAACAGTTTTGAGTGAATTATTTCAGTCCCTTAAAGAAAACAACTTTGAACCCAGACTGATGTACCCTGCAAAACTGTCTTTCAAAAATAATGGTGAACTAACGTAATTTCATGACAAAGAACAAATAAATTCATGACCACCAAACCAACCCTACAAAGGTACTGAAAGTTATTCTAGAAGGGAATAAAAGTGATAACAATTCCGAGAGCAAGATAAAAAGATAAATAAATAAATAACCAAGCAAGACAAACATTTAAACATAGGACAAAAGTAGGAAACCAACAGTAAAAACAAAAGACAAATTCAGTCAATATATATCAGATACAACCATGAATGTAAGTGGCCTCAATTCACCAATTAAAAGAAACATAATTCCAGAAGGATCAAGAAATAAAACCCAAAAATATGCTGTATACAAGAAACACATTTAATTCAAAAGGAAATTCATAAACTGAAAGTCAAAGGCTGTAAAACAATATTCCATGCTACAGGAAATCACAATAAAGCAGGGGTGCTCCTTTGGCACAGAAGAGGTAATAATCGTAAATATTTATGCACCAAATGTGAAACACCCTGATGTTTCACATCATACTTCTAGGGCAAAAAAAAGTCAAGCTCAAAGCCCAAAGAAGGGCAGAAATCAATGCATTTGAGACACAGAAAACAATGCAAAAAATCAATGAATTAAAGAGTTGGTTCTTTGAAAGATTAAATAAAATAGATAAGCCCCCAGCCAACCTTATCAAGAAAGGAAATAAAAAATCAAATTCAACCACAGAGGAAAGAGATCGAAGTTCTATAGTGTGCCTGGGGAGAGTCACATGGAGAGAAAACTTTCTCTCAGGCTCTCACAGAGAGCAAACTGGTCAAGTATTGGCCGTGACTCATCCACATGAATGACACAGACAAAGGAACTACAGAACAAGGTACAGGACTACAAGATAAACCCTGAGGGGACTTCACTGACCTCATAAGAAACATAAAGTACATGTGTTGGTATATAAGTCTTGCTCTATCTAGGTCTTAACCATCCAGCAGAAAATTATAAAAATGAAGTATACATCACAGGGCCATAATAATAAGTTGAGCTGTAAACGGCTATGGTCGACAACTTCTCTGGATAACTCACTATTGTTGTGGAATGCTGGACTGTGTTGTCGAGTTCAAGCACCTAAGTTAGTTGAATAACAATGGAGTGCCCATCTCTGACAGGTGTAGACAAAGGAAGGGGTATAGAAAGGAAGAATCATGATGTGTGTGTATGGACAGTACAGTTGGGAAAGATAACGCTGTGCTTCTACGTAATTCTATGAGAGACAAGCTTTGCACTAATGGTGGTTGGACAGGATATTATGTCAGCTTCTAGTACTATGGACAACCACTAGGAAAATAACAAGGTAGAAAGTATTAATTATTGAATCTTTAATGTAATTCAGGTATAAAAAATAAGATATGCAAAGAGCTACACTCTCTTTATTTACTGATAAGAGGCATATGGTGTAATAATGTCTGTAAGTATAATATCACGTATACACCTTCTATGATACCAAAACATTATGAAAACAGTTTGCAATGTATTAATTTATGAAATCCATCTTGTCAAGGTATCTTAAAACTATCTCATCGATATTTGTACTTCAATAAAACAAAAATAAAAAAGTTAAAAAAAATCAAATTCAAGCAATAAGGAATGAAAAGGGTGAAATTATTACAAATCATGTGGAAACTCAGAAGATCATCACTACCTACTTCAAAAATCTTTACTCTTATAGGATAGAAAACACAGAGGAAGTGGATGAATTTCTACATACATATTAATTACAGAACTGAATCAAGAAAATATAAAAAGAGCCAGGGATAGCACAGCAGCATAAGCATCTACTTGGCAAGTGCAAAGTTCTGAGTGTGATCCCTGGTGCCAGAAGGAAAGTTTTAAAAAAGTAGGATAAATGTCTTAATGATTTTGTGCATGTAAATGTATAGCTTTGCCCCTGTCACATTTCCTAGCTTTTCTCCTCAACCACTCTTTGTTGTCTAATCCTTAAATTCTTGATAAAGAAATAGCAATGAGACACTTTCAAAACCAATTACTAGGACAGCTTCAATAATTAATACATTGCACATTGCTATCTTCATAGTGGTTATTCACAGTATAAGATGCAGACATGATATCCTGTCCAAAAACTATTACTACAAATCTTTCTTCTCACTGAATTAAGAGAAAGAAGTTCTACATCTTTCCAAACTATTCTGAATATACAGATAAAAAATGGTCCTTCATTTATATCCCCTTATTCATTTAGTTTTGTCAGAGACGGGTATTCCCATGACATTTAAATATTGTAGGTAAGAGTTCCAGCCCCAACCCTGCCCAAAGAGTGTGTGCGGGAGGTTCCGGCTTCCATGGACCCATGTGACCCCTCCTGACCAAATCTCAGGTGCCTCCATGAATGAAACTTTCTACTGCTCCATCTGGACCCGTGCGACCATCTGGAGCCCTGCCCCCAAGCCCACCCAGTGAGTGAGAACTTCTGTGACTCTCTAGGGACCCTAAGATCCAGTCCAAGCCCAGACCCAGCTAGTGTGTGGGAGACCTTCTGCTCTCCTCTGTGCTCCCTGGAACAGGGGCACAACAGAGGGGCACCACAGATCCACTACTGTACCAGAGGGTGCAACAGATTCAATTCCAAGGATGCAGCAGGAAGGAACTGAACACAACAGCTATATCCAGGCCAGGCATAACTGGATAAGCTCAAGTTTAACAGATCTGCAACCGAATTTCAGTAGGTGCTAGGGTTGTAACTATCCCAAAGCCCTACACCAAAGGTCAGAGGACAGTGCTAAATAAAATGACAAAGACAAGAGGCAAAATGCAATCTCAGGCCTCGAGCCCACTTATAATGAGTGTAGAGGACACTAACTCAGCTGAAATGAATGAATTAAGTGTCTGAAGTAAAGAAACAACAGCAAAAAGGTATAGAACACCTCAGAGGAGAATTGATTCCTGAAATAAAAAAAGAAATCTCTGAATTCATAGCGTCTGAAGCAAAGAATCTATTACAGAAACATATGGGAGGAACCCAATGCCACACAGAACAAGTGCAGAGGACGCAAGTTCAGCTGAAATATGTGAATTAACAGCGTCCCAAGCAAAGAAACAACAGCAGAAAGGTATTGAGGAACTCAGAGCAGGATTGATTTCAAAGAAATCTCTGAATTCATAGCATCTGGAGTAAAGAATTAAATACGGAAACATATGGAGGAAACCCAAACTGAAATAAACTGTGCAGCAAAAGAATTAATAATTGCCTATAAAGAAGACATTAATAAAAAATAGAGGAGATGAGAAATATGATAGATTCCTTAAATGAAGAATGCAGAAAAGAAATAGATCACATGAAGTAGAGTCAAACAGATATAAAGGAACTTAAAATCTCAATCACAACTCTACAAAACTGATTCAGTGAAAGTGAAGACAGCGTTTAAAATCTTGAAGACGCTGGTGCAGCAAGTGAAAAGGTGAGAAACGATCTCTTAAAAACAATTAGGATGCAGGAAAAAATAATCCATCACCTGCAAGATGAGGCAAAGGTGAACAATGTAAGATTAATAGGCATCAATGAGAAAGATGAAGTCAATACAAATGATATAAAAAGAATAAGGGCAGAAGTAATAGCAGAAAACTTCCCAAATATGAAGAAACAATCTGACATTCAGGTAAACCAAAGCATACAGAATGCCAAGTAACCTCAACTCAATTAAAAACACACCTAGACACATACTAGTCAAGATCCCAGAAATCCAGCACAAGAATATTATACAGAAGGAGAAAAATATTATACTGCTAGAGAAAAGAAGCAGATCACATTCAAAGAAAAACCCATCATAGTTATGGCCAACTTCTCTTCAAAAATCATAAAGGCAAGAAGTGTATGGAGCAGAGTTCTTATAGTCCATTAGGAAAACAAATTCCAGCCCAGACTACTATACCCAGGAAACTCTCTTTCAAGTTTAATGGAGAAGTGAAATACTTCCACAACAAAGAGTAACTAAAGAATTTCATGATGACAAAGCCAATGCTACACAAACTATTGAAAGATGTTCTAGAGAGGGCCCAAAATGATTAGAACTTCATGAACAAGAACAGAAGGAATCCACTAAATAGGGCAAACAATTAAACATAGAACAAAAGGAATAAACAGCAGCAGGTAAATAACATGTCAATCATAACTCAACACATCTCAATTATAACCATCAGTGTAAACGGACTCAATTCACCAATTAAGAGAAATGGACTGGCACAGTGGATTAGGAAACAAAATCTAACAATATGTTATATACAAGATACACACTTATCTCAAAAAACATTCATACACTGAAAGTCAAAGGATGGAAAACAGTGCTTCATGCCCCAGCACTTCAGAAAAAAGCAGGCTTAGCCATCCTGTTTTCAGACAGTCTTAACTTCAAGCCAAGAATGATGAAACAAAATAAAGGAGGCCACTATATACTGGTTAGGTGTAAAACTCAAGAGGAAGAGGTAACAATCATGAATATCTATGCACCAAACACAGACTACTGAAAGTGTTCTAGAGAGGGACTAAAATGATCGGAACTTCATGAACAAGAAAGAAGGAACCCATTAAATAGAGAAAACAATTGAGTTTATATAAGATAAATATATAAGGCAAATCTCAATGGAAAAGAAAAATCTAATATCTAAGACTACAATCTTAACAGGAGACCTTAACACCCCCTTATCTCAAAAAAAATAGGACAACCAGACAAAAAAAATTACCAAGGAAGTAGCAGAACTGAATCAGAACTTGGAACAAATGGACTTGGTGAACATATACAGAGTGTTCCACTCAACCACAGCGGAATACACAGTTTTTTTCAGCTGCACATGGGTCATTTTTTAAAATAGGCCAATTACTAGTCCATAGATCATGCTTCAGTATATGCAAGAAAACAGAAATTATCCCATGCATATTATTTGACCACAGTGCAATGAAACTGGAAGTAAATGACAAAAGAAAACAAAAAACAAAACAGAAATACATGGAAATTCAACAACACCCTACTCAGCAATCAATGGGTCACAGACAAAATCAAACAAGAAAGTCAACAATACCTACAATTCAATGAAAATGAAACGACAACTTATCGGAATTAATGGGATGAGATGAAAGCAGTTCTCTGATGGAAATTCACAGCTGCGAACTCACATAGTAAAAATGCAGAAGGAGAACAAATAAACACCCTAATGCTGCACTCCAACATCTAGAAAAGGAAGAGCAAACCAAACCCAGAACCCAAAGAGGGGAAGAAATCATAAAGATTAGAGCAGAAATTAATTCAATTGAGATGAAGAAAGCAGTTCAAAGAATTAATGAATCAAAATGCTGGTTCTTTGAAAGACTAAGTAAAACTGATAAGCCCCTACCTAACCTCATCAAAAAGAGGAAAGAAAAAATTCAAAGACAAGCAATAAGGAATGAAAAGGAAGTTCAGATTATCAATAGTTACTTTGAGAGTAATCCCAGCACTCAGGAGGCTGAAGCAGGAGGATTGTTGTGAGTTCGAGACCAGCCTGAGCTACAAAGTGAGCTTAAGGCCAGCCTGAACTGCATAGTGAGACCCTGTCTCAAAAAGACAAAAAAAAAAAAAAAGAATAGAAGACACAGACTACATAGATAGATTCCTCGAAATGTACAAATTACCAAAACTGAATCACAAAGATATAAAAACTCTCAATAACCCAATAACAGCCAATGAAATACAAAATGTAATAAAAAACCTGCTGACAAAAAAAGTCCAGGTGCTCATGGATTCACAGCTGAATTCCACAAGAAATTCACAGAAGATATAATCCCTATACTCCTCAAACTCTTCAATGTAAATGAAAAGTTAGGAGTACCCCAAAATCATTCTTGGAGTCAAGTATTATATTGATTCCAAAACCAGGGAAAGACACAACTAAAAAAGAGAACTACAGGGCAATCTCCCTCATGAACATAGATGCAAAAATCCTCAATGAACTCCTAGCAAATAGAATACAGCAAGTCATCAAGAAGATCATACACCATAATCAAGTAAGATTCATTGTGGAGATGCAGGGATGGACCAATATTCAAAAATCTATAAAGGTAATACACTATATTAATTAAAATCTAAAACCACATGATCATCTCAATTGATACATAAAAAGCTTTTGACAAAGTCCAACACTCATTCATGTTCAAAGTCTTACAGAAAACTGAAATAGAACGCCTCTACTCCACTTCCATAAAAGCCATTTCTGACAACCCAATAGATAACATAATTCTAAATAGGGAAAAACTGAAGTCATTTAATCTCAGATGTGGTATAAGACAAGGATATTCTCTATCACCCCTACTACTCAATATAGTTTTGGAATCATTACCTACAGCCATTAGACAATAAGGAGAAATAAAGTGAATAAGAATACGTAAAGAAGAACTAAAATTAACATTATTTGCAGATGACATGATACTTTACTTTGAAGACCCAAAAAAATCCACCAAGAAGCTACTACAATTGATACACAAATTCAGTAGCATAGCAGGACACAAAGACACCACTCAAAAGTTAATAGCATTCTCATACACAGAAAACAAACACACTGATATGGAAACTATAGAAACAATACCTTTTACAATAGGACCGCAGAAAATGAAATACTTTGGAATTCACTTAGCCAAAGAAGTCAAAGATATTTTCATGAAAATTGCAGTACTCTTAAAAAAGAGATTGTGCAGGATTTCAGAAAATGGAAAGATATTCCCTGCTCCTGCATAGGAGGAATCAACATCATGAAGATGGCCATACTCCCAAAATTGTTGTACAGTTTTAATACAATCCCTATCAAACTGCCACAACATACCTCCCAGACCTAGAGAAATCATTCCTAAAATTTATTTCGAACCACAAAAGACCTAAAACAGCAAAGGCAATCCTGGCCAAGAAAGGCAAGGCAGGAGGCATTACAATTCCTGACTTGAAATTATACTACACAGCCACTGTGATAAAAATCAACATGGTATTTGCAACAAAATAGACCAGAGGACCAATGGAATAGACGAGAAGATGAAGAGGCCTCTATGAATACACTCAACCGCTTGATCTTTGACAAAGGGTCCAAACACACTTACTGGAAGAAAGATGGCCTCTTTAACAAATGGTGCTGATAAACCTGGCTTTCTACATGCCAAAAACTAAAATTTGACCCAGCTCTCTCACCATGCACTAAGCTAAAGTCAAAATGGATTAAAGATCTAAACATTAAAACAGAAACACTCAATCTCCTAGAAGAGAAATTAGGAGGAACTCTTGAAGACGTATGGGGTAGGCAAAGAGTTCAAGAACAAGCATGTATTCGCACAGGAAGCACCTGAAAGAACTAACAACTGGGCCCACTCCGCATCCCAGACCCAGCGCAGCTCGGCCTTTGAGTGATAGCTCTATGCCTGCCATGCTGGAGGGACCTTCCCCAGTTCCATTCCATGGCCCTGGACCCAGCACAGCTTGGCTGACCCAGCACAGCCTACCTGGTGAATAAGAACATCCACTATCCTTTTGGGAGCCGAGTGGACCCACCAAAGCCCAGGCCCTCCCACCTAGAGAGCAACCTTCCAGAGACATGAGGGCCGACTCTGGCAACTTTCCAGATCCTCACCCCAAGCCAGCCAAGATAGTGGGAATTTTCACTACTCACTCTGCCTCCCGGTTCAGTTCGTGCTCACCTGACCAGGGAACCAACAGACGGGAACCACAGGAGCTCCAGCAGAAAGAAACGAAACACAACAGCTACGTGTTCAGATCAGGTATAACTGGATAATCTCAAACTTAATAGAGTGGCAACTTAATCTCATTACACACTAAGGTTATAGATGCACCAAAGCTCTACACCAAAGGTCAGAGGTCAGTGCTATGCAAAATGACAAAGAAAAGGAGAAAAATGCAATCTCTGGGCTTGATTACACAAGTAACTGCAGAGGACACTAGCTCAGCTGAAATGAATGAATTAACAGATACAGAAGCAAAGGAACAACAGAAAGGTATAGGGGAAATCAGATGAGAATTAATGCCTGAAATAACAAAAAGAAATATGTGAATACAAAGCATCTGAAATAAAAAATCAAATCCAGAAACATCAGGGGGAAAACCAATGCTTACCCAGAACAAGTGCAGAGAGCACTATTCCAGCTGAAACGTATGAATTAACAGCGTCTGAAACAAAGAAAAAAGAGCAGAAAGGACATGAGGTACTCAAAGCAGAAATAATTTCTGAAATCAATAAAGATTTCTTTGAAATCATAGCATCTGAAATAAAGAAACAAGTCCAGAAATATACAGAGGAAACAGAACTTGAAAGAAACTCTACAGAAAAAAAATTAGTAACTACCTCTAAAGAAGACATGGATAAAAAAAAATTGAGGAGATCAGAAATATGATGGATTCCTTGAATGAGCAATAC
This sequence comes from Ctenomys sociabilis, assembly GCA_004027165.1. Taxonomy (NCBI): domain Eukaryota; kingdom Metazoa; phylum Chordata; class Mammalia; order Rodentia; family Ctenomyidae; genus Ctenomys; species Ctenomys sociabilis. Next base: position 26,817 of record PVKA01015512.1, on the reverse strand, counting down.
AGAAAAGAAATAGAACACATGAAACACAGTCTAAGAGATATAGAAGAACTAAAAACAGCAATCACAAGTCTAAAAAACTATTTGAGTGAAAGCAAAGACACAGTTTCAGATCTTGAAGATGCCGGTGCAGCTAGTGAAAAGGTGAGAAAGGATCTCTTAAAAACAATGAGAATGCAGGAAAAAATAATCCATTACCTGAAAGACGCCACCAGAATGAACAATGTGAGAATAATTGGTATCAACGAGAATGAAGGAGTCAACACAAATGACATAAAAAGAATTGGGGAAGAAATAATTGCAGAAAACTTCCCAAATATGAGGAAACCATCCAACATTCAGGTCACCGAAGTATACAGAACACCAAATAACTTCAACCCAAGTAGAAACACACTGAGACATATAATAGTCAAGTTCCCAGAAATCTAACACAAAAATAATATACTGAAAGCTGCTGGAGAGAAGAAGCAGATCACATTCAAAGGAAAACCCATTAGAATTATACCCGACTTCTCTACACTAACCATGAAGGCAAGGAGAGCATGGAGCAGAGTTCTTCAAATCCTACACAAAAACAAATTACAGCCCAGACTATTATACCCTGCAAAACGCTCTTTCAAGTTTGATGGAGAAGTGAAATACTTCCACAACAAAGAACAACTAAAGAATTTCATGATGACAAAGCCATCCCTTCACAGGCTGCTGAAAGATGTTCTAGAGAGAGACCACAATGACCAGAGCTCCATGAATGAGAATGGAAGGAACCCACTAAACAGGACAGACAATTAAACACAGGATACAAAGGCGTAAACAACACCAGGTAAATATCATGACAAACATAAGTCAGCACATTTCAATTATAACCATCAATGTAAATGGACTCAATTATCCAATTAAGAGAAATAGACTGGCACACTGGATTAGGAAACAAAATCCAACAATATGCTGTACACAAGAAACACACTTAACTCAGAAGGACATTCATAGGCTCAAAGTCAAAGGATGGCAAACAATACTACATGTCCCAGCCCCTCAGAAAAAAGCAGGAGTAGCAATTCTGTTCTCAGACAGTCTCAACTTCAAACCCAGAATGATCAAATGACACAAAGAAGGCCACTATATACTGGTCAGGGGAAAAATTCAAGAGCAACAAGTAACACTCATAAATATTTATGCACCAAGCACAGGAGCACCCAACTATGTAAGACAAATCTTAAGGGACATGAAAAACTTAATGTCTAAGAACACAATCTTAACAGGAGACCTTAACACCCCCTTATCTCAAAAAGATAGGTCAACCAGACAAAAAATTAGCAAGGAGGTAGCAGAACTGAACCAGAGCTTGGAACAAATGAACCTGGTGGACATATACAGAGTGTTCCACCCAACTACAGCTGAATACACATTTTTTTTAGCTGCACACGGGTCATTTTCCAAAATAGACCACACACTAGTCCACAGGTCATGCCTAAGTATGCGCAAGAAAATAGAAATTATCCCATGCATACTGCCTGATCACAATGCAATGAAACTGGAAATAAATGACAAAAGAAACCAGAAAAACCCACTAAATTCATGGAAACTAAACAACACCCTACTCAGCAATCAATGGGTTGCATAAGAAATTAAACAACAAATTCAACAATATCTACAATTCAATGAAAATTCAAGTACAACTTACGGGAATTTATTGGATGCGATGAAAGCAGTTCTTAGAGGGAAAATGATAGCTATGAACTCACACATTAGGAAAACAGAATGGGAACAAATTAGCACCCTAATGTTGCACCTCTGACAACCAGAAAAAGAAGAGCAAACAAAACCCAGAGCACAAAGACAGGAAGAAATTATAAAGATTAGATCAGAAATTAATTCAATTGAGATGAAAAAAACAGTTAAAGAATCCACAAATCAAAAAGTTGGTTCTTTGAAAAACTAAATAAAGTTGATAAGCCTCTTGCCAACCTCATCAAAAAGAGGCAAAAGAAAATTCAAGTACAAGCGATAAGGAATGAAAAGTGTGAAATCACCACAGACCCAGCGGAAATTCAGAAGATTATCAATAGTTACTTTGAGAATCTTTATGCTCACAGAATAAAGACACAGAAGAAATGGAAGATTCCTCGAAAGATACAAATTAGCAAAGCTGAATCAAGGAGATATAACAACTCTCAATAAGCTGATAACAGCCAACAAAATACAAAACGTAATAAAAAAAAACCTACCGACAAAGAAAAGCCAGATCCTGATGGATTCACAGCTGAACTCTACAAGAAATTTATAGAAGATATAATCCCCATACTCCACAAACTCTTCCATGAAGTTGAAAAGGAAACAGTCCTCCCAAAATCATTTCTGGAGGCGAGTATAATACTGATTCCAAAACCAGGGAAAGACACAACCAAAAAGGAAAACTACAAGCCAATCTCCCTCATGGGCATAGCCGCAAAAATACTCAATAAAATCCTAGCAAATAGAATACATAAAATCATCAAGATCATACACCATGACCAGGTAGGATTCAGCCCAGGCATGCAAGGTTTGTTCAATATTTGAAAACCTATAAATGTAAAACACTATATTGATAGACTGAAATCTAAAAACCACATGATCATCTCAATTGATTCAGAGAAAGCTTTTTACAAAGTCCCACACTCATTCATGTTCAAAATCTTACAGGAAATTGGCATGGACTCTACCTTAACTTGATAAAAGCCATCTATGACAACCCAAAAGCTCATATAATCCTACATGGGGAAAAACTGAAATCTTTTACTCTTAAATCAGGTACAAGACAAGGATGTCCTCTATCACCCCTCCTATTCAATATAATTTTGGAATCATTAGCACCAGCCACTAGAAAAGAGGGAGAAATAAAAGGAATAAGAGTAGGTAAAGAAGAAGTTATATTATCACTATTTGCAGATGACCTGATACTTTACTTGGAAGACCCCAAAAATTTCATCAAGAAACTACGAGAACTGATATGGAAATTCAGTAGCATAGCAGGATACAAAATCAATACTCAGAAGTCAATAGCATTCCTCTACACAGATAACAAGCACACTGAAAGAGAAACAATAGAAACAATATCTTTTACAGTAGTACCAAGGAAAATGAAATACCTTGGAATTCACTTAACCAAGGAAGTCAAAGATCTTTTCACAGAAAATTACAACACCCTAAGAAAAGAGATTATAGGGGATTTCAAAAATGGAAAGATATTCATGTTCTTGGATAGGAAGAACCAACATCGTGAAGATAGCCATACTCCCAAAATTGTTGTACAGATTAAATGCAATCCCTGTCAAACTGCCACCAACATACTTCCCAGATCTAGAGAAATCGATCCTAAAATTTATTTGGAACCACAAACAACATAGAGTAGCAAAGGCAATCTTGGCCAATAGAGACAAGGCAGGAGGCATCACAATTCCTGACTTGAAATTATACTACAAAGCCACTGTGATAAAATCAACATGGTATTGGCAACAAAATAGACCTGAGGATCAGTGGAATAGATTAGAGGGTGCAGAAGCATCTATGAACACACTCAGCCATCTGATCTTTGACAAAGGGGCCAAAAAAGCTCACTGGAAGAAAGTTAGCCTCCTTAACAAATGGTGCTGGAAAACTTGGCTTGCTACATGCTGAAAACTAAAACCTGACCCAGCTCTATCACAATGCACTAAACTAAAATCAAAATGGATTAAAGATCTAAACATTAATACAGAAACACTCAATCTCCTGAAAGGAGGGGTAGGTAAACAGTTCATGAACAAACATATACTTGCATGGGAAACACTTGAAAGAACAAACAACTACATCAACTCTTCTTGAGGAGCTTCTGCACCTCAAAAGAAATTGTCAACAGAGTGAGAAGACAACCCACAAATTTTGAAAAAATCCTAACTAATAAGCAGTCAGACAAAGGTCTTCTGTCTAGAATATATAAAGAACTAAGATATAACAGGGCCCTCAAATTTAAAGACCCAATTCAGAAATGGGCATCTGAGATGAATACAAACTTCTCAGAGGACAAAATTAAGAAGCAAATAAATACATGAAAAAGTGCTCCACATTGCTAGTCATCCATGAAATGCAAATAAAAACAACACTGAGATACTGTCTCACTCCAGAAAGAATGGCTATCCTGAGGAAATCAATCAACAACAAATGTTGGAGAGGTTGTGGGGAAAAGGGAACACTTCTCCACTGCTGGTGGGAATGTAGACTGGTACAACCATTGTGGAGGTCAGTGTGGAGACTCCTCAAAAGAGTAGGACTGGAAATCCCATTCAAGCTGGCTATTCCCCTTCTGGGAATTTTCCCAGAGGAACTGAAAATCTTATATCATACTGATATATGTGTACCTATGTTTATAGCAGCACAATTTGTGATAGCCAAATCTTGGAAACAACCAAGATGTCCGTCACATGAGGAATGGTTGAAACAGATGTGGTATTTCTTTATATGATAAACTTGAAGTATTTAGATTGAAGTGGATGCCACTTGAACATATACTTGTAAGTGAAATAAACCAGATACACATGTGCAAATATCATATAGTCTCCCTAGTATGAGAAGTCAAAAAAAGAAATACAAATAGTAATATACAACAACTAAAATGAATTTAGTCACATAGGGCAAACTGAATGGCATATGTTGCAGGGTACTAATTAGTTTTTCTTCTGGATGGTGAAGAAAAACTAATTAGTACCCTTAGTGCACAAATCAAAATTGTAGAAATTGTAGAGCCACAAGGCCAGCCAACATTTTGGCCCTAGCCTTTCAAGGTCAGCGAATACTTAGGGCATAGGAGAACCTGTACTATAGCATCACAAAACTCAGCTGTGCCCCAAATTTTCTGATTAAGGAGATTATTATCCACAGAGTAAAGAAACTGAAGTTCTATAGTGTGCCTAGGGAGAGTCACATGGAGAGAAAACTTTTTCTCAGGCTTTCATAGAGAGCATTGGCCATGACTCATCCACATGGATGACACAGACAAAGAATCTACAAAGTGAAGTATAGAATTACAAAATAAACCCTGAAGGGACTTCACTGAGCCCATGAGAAACAAAATACATCTTTTGGTATATAGGTCTTGCTCTATCTTGGTCTTAACCATCCAGCAGAAAAGTATAAAAATGATGTATATAATGTAGGGCCATAATAATAAGTTGAGCTGTAAATGGCTACAGTCAACAACTTCTTCAGGTAACTCACTATTATTGTGGAATGCTGCACTGTGTTGGATTGTGTCACCGATTCAGGCACCTAAATTGGTTTAATGACAATGGAGTGCCCATCTTTGACAGGTGTAGACAAAAAAAAAAGGGGGATACAAAGGAAGAATCATGATGTGTGTGTGTATAAACAGTATACTTAGGATAAATATGCTGTGCTTCTGAATAATTCTATGAGAAGCAAGATTTGCACTAATAATGGTTGGACAAGATATCATGTTGGCTTCTAGTACTATGAACAAACGCTAGGGAGATAACAAGGTAGAAAGTATTACTTATTGAATCTGTGATATAATTCAGCTAAAAAAAAAAGATAAGTATATAGCTATACTCTCTTCATTCATTGATTAGAGACATCTGCTATAATAATGTCTGTAAGTATAATATCATGTATGCACCTTGTACAACACCAAAACATTACAAAAACATTTTGCAGTGTATTAATTTATTGAATCTGTCCTCTTAATTTGTCTTGAAACTGTCTCATTGCTATTTGTTCTTCAATAAAAATAAATAATAATAATAATAAAATAATATAAAATAAAAAAAGAATCAACAACTGGGACCACCTCTTATTGAGAAGTTTTTGCACATCAAAAGAAATTACCATCAAAGTGAAAAGACAACCCACAAATTTCAAAAAAATCTTAACTAATAAGCACTCAGACAAGGTCTGCTCTCTAGAATTTATAAAGAACTAGCATACATTAGGGACCTTAAATTTAAAGATCCAATTCACAAATGGGCATCCCAGATGAATAAACACTTCTCAGAGGAGGAAATTAAAGAAGAGAATAAATACATGAAAAAAAGCTCCACATCACTAGTCCTCTGTGAAAAGCATATTAAAACAGCACCGAGATACCATCTCACCCCAGAAAGAATGGCTATCATAAGGAAATCATCCGCTAATGTTGGAGAGGCTGTGGGGAAAAGGGAACCCTCCTCCTTTGATGGTGGGAATGTAGACTCATCCAACCATTATGGAAAGCCATGTGGAGACTCCTTAAGAAACTATGACTGTTAATCACTTTCAGGGTAGCTACTGGGAATTTTTGCAGAAAAACTGAAAACGTCATATCATAGTGATATATGTGTACCTATGTTTATAGCAGTGCAATTTGTGATAGCCAAACCTTGGAAACAAACAAGATGCCTGTAACCTGAGGAATGGTTTAAAAATATGTGGTATTTTTATACAATGAAGTATTACTCAGGTATAAAGAATGATAAACTGGAAGCATTTATATTTAAGTGGATCCTACTTGAAGATGCAATCATAAGCAAAATAAATGAGACCCACATGTGTAAATATCACATAGTCTCCCTAGTTTAAGAACTCAAATGAAGAAATACAAACAGAAACATATAACAGAATTAAAAGGAAAGTGAGAAATTGAGGATTGGACAATGAGAAGATAAAGAGAAAAGCTGAGAAACAATGGGGGACAAAGCCTTACATTTGTACATGCAAGATGGGCAAGGCAATAATCCCGAGAAGCATCAGCAAGTTTTTGAAAGTAGCCGTTAATTGGTAGGATACTCGACTTGACTATCTTTATATGCTGCTATCTGTGAACCAAGCAACTTCACTGAACATAGCAATGGGTAGTAGAAGGGTCGCGCTTTGAGTGCCTGTCATTCTGGTTTGCTAAATACATAATTGTTGTCACGGCATACCATTTATTACTATACTGTCTTACAAGTAAAAGTTTTTTTAATGGGTAACAAGTGAAAACAAAAAGAGACACAAGAAAAAAAAAAGTCAGAGGATGGTCCTTCTACAGTGCTGTATATGTTTCGATTTCTAAATTTCTGTGTAAAAATATGTGTCTATTCCTATTTTTTAAACTTTTTCCCTCATATTCTCTAAGGGCTTAAAGTTCAATACATCAATACTTAATAGAAAATACCTGTTCCATGTGATGACTAAGATGTTTGATATTTAGACAGATAGTGAGGGCAAACCGAACTGCGTATGTTACACATAATAATAAGCTTCTCTTCTGAAGGGTTAACAACCTAAGTTTGCAGATCAAAAATTGGAGAAAAGAAAAGGCTGCAAGGTCAGCCAGCGTTTTGGCCCAGGATCACTGAAGGCTGACAAGATAGATCAGCCATTAAAGCACCTGCGTAGGCAGATGCCAGGGTTCAGTTCCCAGAATGCTGTGCAGGCCCCACCCCGGGGCATGCTGAGATGGTGACTGAACCTGGACGTGGTGGCACACGCCTGTAATCCCAGGGCTTGGAGGTCTGAAAACAGGAGGATCACTATGAGTCTGATCTGTGTAGTGAGACCCTGTAGACCCTGTGCTAAATAAATTTTTAAAAAATTCCTGGGTACCTGTTTGAATCTTTTTTCATGCATTCTCTTTCCTGTATTGTTCATTAATTGTCTCCATCATTTTTCGATTCTCCTCTATTTTTTTATTTATGTCTTCGTTAGCTGTGCTGGGCAATTCTTTCATGACTGTTGTCCTTTCCTTGACCTGAGACCTTAGTTCTGCTCTTATTTCTTCTATAGCTTAATGGGCTTGTTTCTTTACTTCTGTTGCTAACATTTCAGAGATTTCAAGTATGTTTTTGTTTTTTGTTTGTTTCTTTGTTTTTTGTGGTACTGGAGGTTGAACTCAGGGCCTTTCACTTGCCAGGCAGGTGAATATTCTACTGAGCTATCTCCCTGGCCCCTCAAGTGAATGATTTTGAAGTCACTGTATTTCTTTGTCTCCTGGATCTGTTCTGTGTGGGCTAGAGGCCTGAGCCTGCCATTTGATCCTGCATTCGAGCATTTTTGAAGCTCCCAGTAATCACCCAGACAGAGTACTGCAGGCTTCCCAGAGTCTGCCAAAGTTCTTAAATGGTGCCAGGAAAGCTCCACACTGCACACAGTGGGCCCACAGATTGCAGCTCTCCTGCATCCCACAGGCCACTCAGAGTCCACTTAAGTTCTCAAAAGCTGTAGGATAAGGTAGGTCAGAGATTACCAGAGTCTAGGAGGCTGCGCAAAGTTTACCAAAGTTCTTAAAGGGCACCCGTCTTGTAGTATGTTTTGATTTAGGTAGCACAATGCATTCTGCCCTATTTTCCTAAGCTCAAGATGCCTTTAATTTTGGGGGAAACTCCATGCTGTTTTCCCTAATCATAATCACTATAACAATATGTCTTCACAACAAAAATTACCTTCAGTAACTTTACCATCATCAAATTTCACTTTTTCAGCATGTCTGTCTAATGCGCGTGTTCTTGAGCAGCAGGTAATACGCATTCCTGGAGGTGCCAGGCCGCATCTCATGGGGTGTGAATTTTTGCTTCTCTAACTATTAGTCATACTGAGCACCTGTCCATCTATTTGTTGGCCTTTCTTCTTTTAAATGCCTTCTATTCAATTTTAGTCAAGTTATTAGGGCTTTAGGCCTCTACATCGTACTAATTGTAATATCTGAGGAAATTCCATAAAATGAGATAATGTGAGGTTGTCCACATAACTAGGCATTCACTTTCCCAAAAGATTTTTTAAACATGTGATGTTGTTCATCAGTATTTCAGCTGCAAATCACATGATAAAATTGGAGTCCTCCAAGTTTCTGTGCTGCTCTAGAAACTAAAGGAATGTAATATTCTAAATCATCATTATCACTTCAGTAACATGCACAGCCTCTCCACCAGAAGTAAATACCATCTCAAAAAGCCATTTATCACTCATCCATAGGAAGCAACTCCTCAGTCCGCTGAATTTTATTTTAGCATTGCAGCCTTTGAGTCCCATCTTCCATGATCCACTTTGAACTCCAGGTTTTCCTGCTGTCTTCAGGACGCCTGCAGCTGCCTTCTCCACTAAAGTCTTGGAGCCCTCAAAGTCACCATGAGGGTTAGAACCCTTCTCTTCCAATCTCCTGCTCAGTTCAATGTTTCAGGCTCCTACCTTGAGCCGTGAGTATTCATGATGACACCCCAAATGGAGACTCTATTCTGGGGTTTCAGTTGGCTTTGCTCACATCAGACAGAACACTCACTAGCTCTGGGGCTACAGCCCTGTAAGGCATTCCGCTTCCCTCTTTCCTTCCTTCCTTGTCCTCTCTCTCCCTCCATTCTACCCTTCTTCACTTCCTCCTTTCTCTCTGAGGATCAAATCCAGAACTTTGTGCATGCTGGCCAAGTGCTTACCACTGAGGTAAAACCACCCCGCTCCAAGCTGTACTTCTTGACTTAACTGTTAAAATTTCTCCTCAGTCCATGGGTTACAGACTGCATGCCATTAGCTGCCTGCAAACATCCGAGCACGATGCTGCGTGCCTGTAATCACAGCTACTCAGGAGGCTGGGCCCGGGGCTGACAGTCTCGAGGGCAGTCTGAGCAACTGAGAACCACCCTGCGTCTCTTCCCATTTGTAGAAATACATAGAGGTCGAGTGTCACTCAAGAAGGTGTCTAAGAACAAGGGCACTGCTTCTGCACTTATCATTTACTGTGTTTCTTCATAGATCCTACATATCTAATGTTTTTTGTAACTGTTATTAGTGAAATTTAAAATAAATGCCATTGCTTTTATTAAACTACTTAACAGTTTACCCTGAATAGTAGGCATCATTTCAACCAATTGGTTCCTGTGTTGAATTAATTTGATAAAGTTGTCATCTTTATATTTCTGTTATATTAACTTACAAAAGTTAACAAAAAATTATGCAAATTTTGGTCATTTTGTGTTTAAATAACTGGATTGGTAAGTAATTAATTGTGATGGTCACATGAATAAATGAACAAGCAGAGCCAGCACATAGATAGGTATTAAAGATATTTCTGATAAATGGACCGTAGACACCACTGATCTAATGGAGGCCCAAGGAAATCTATAACATACTAAGAACATATCTCTGTGTGACAGACAGACCCTAAGTTGATGTCAAGTGAATAAAAATTAAGTGAGCAAAGGAAACATGTCTACAACAGACCCAGGCACCTGCAGAGCTGACACCAAGGGCTTAGAGAGACAAAGACTGCAATAGCAGAGGAGCTGGACCTGGGCGATGCAGGTTGGACACCCGCACGCTCTGCCACCAGGCCAGCTGCACTGGGCACCACTATGAGCCCCACTCTCTTCCTTCACTCCTCTGCAGGGACAGTTAGGATCCTGAGGAGGGGTTAGCTGAGGGGCCTGGGCCCTCTGCATCTCACCAAAGAGCAGAGCTGACAGCCTTGGGTTTTGAGACCTGCTTCTGAGCAGTTACACTGAGCTGTCAGCCTGTGGTCCTGACACCAGCGCTGTGCAAACAGTGTTATCCCTCCTAGTGCAGGTGCCATGGCTACCCAAATGCCTCCATGCCCCCAAGAACAGCAAGCCTAATATCCAGTCAATCAAGTGTCACCCCTCAGGCAGGTGGATGTCCTGTAGCAGACCACTGATCAGATTTGAGGTGACTCAGCTCTGAGGTCCCCAGTCCTCCAGATGACTAGTTCCTCTTACAATACCTATAAAAAAAGATTACCTTTGCTTTGCACTGGTCCAGCCAGGGAGAGTCTGGTGAGCCCTAGACTCCAGTCCCACTGGAGACAACACCTGCTTACCTAACAGAGCTCAAAGAAGCCCAGGGGCTCCTGTGGCTGCTGAAATAATGTCACCTGTCCAATGGGCCTCAGCCTCTTCCACTCATCTCAGTGCACTGCTTCCCAGCAGGGAAGGAGTGAAGGAGCTTAAGGAAGTGTTAGGTAAGCAAGTCTACGTAGTTGATGTGATGGATACAAAATCAACCATTTTCCCCTATGCTTTTCTTCATTGAGTAACTGAAAAATTAGAAAGGCTTATTTTCTGAAAGTGGATTTAGGGACCCAAAGCTGATATGCAGTTCTCATAGTGAGGCCCATACATGCCCCTCGGCTTGACTGGGGAAGTAACTGCAGAGTCGGAGCCTTTCATGAGAGAACCATTGTTTAGTCGTTTGAAATAAGATATAGACCAACAAGTACGGAAATCCTAAGTGCCTCTCTCAGTAAGGTGCAAGAAATGACTCTCAGGCACTCAGCAAGCCAAGGCCAGGAACCAGCACACAGCTTTCCAGAGGTCCCCTCTCCCCAGTGTACGCACTGCACCTTCAGGAAGCCCCCAGCTCTACTCCTTCACAACCTGTTATTCTCAAGGTACAATGTACCTTGAAGATTTTCAAAGTTTTGGCCTCAATTATTTCTAAAATTTATTTCTAAAACTGATTACTGGCTCCCACTAGAAATGGAGGGAACTGGCTGAGATTATGATGAAGGCCAAGAAGCCTAGGTCCCCCTGCTTACTGCTCATATTTACAGTGATTCCTTCTTCTTACTGCATGGATCGCAATTAGCATCAGGAAGATGCTGACAGTTCAGATCATGGGGCAGCAGGGCTAGGGATGCAGCAGACGAGCCCTTGCGCCTGGTGAAGCCGACTCTCATGGCGCTGCCGTCTTGACTTGACAGCAGCGGGAGCTGGCCAGGAGCCGTGGGACTGGCACGGATAAATAGGGCCTGACCATGCTGCTCTGCAGAGCTGCACACTGAGCCGGCTGCACAGGCGAGCGCTCCTGACTCGGGCTGCCCAGGGCAGGGGAGCAGCTGGAGGCAGCTGGGCAGGGCAGGTGGGGAGAGGCAGGACTGGGCCCTCCAGTCACTTGTGGGAGAAGTAGGAGCCAGGGTTCAGGGAAAAGGCAGCCTGTCTTCACCACAAACCTCACTGGTCCCGGGGCACCCATCCAGAGCATGTCTGGCGCACTGTGCCCGAACCTGCTGCTTTGTACAGGTTGGCGAGGCGCAGGGGACCCGGGCCTCCCCCGAGGCCAGCCCGGCTGTGGGGCATTCTGCTTCTCTGCAGTCTCCCCTCAACCATAGTGTATTTTGCTTCTCAGTGGGGAGAGTTTCCTCTTCAGAGATCCTTAGGTTCTGTGTCTCATTTCTGGAGTCTCTGTCTTCTAAGAACATAATCTTCAGGCCCTCTTGATTAAAACCTCTAAGAATTTTTCAGTCTGTTCTCCATTTTCCTTCTCAACTCACATCCCACCTTCAGGCCTTAATGCGATGCAGTCTGCTAGAGGGCAGCAGCGGGCTGTGTGAAATCGGGCGGCAGGAGCACGCAACAGCAGCCACAAGAGCTGTCGGGCCCAGGCACTGCCCCTGCCTCGCCTGCCCCGCCTCACCGTGGACCGAGAACTACAGCGTCGCCCTGGTTGGCAGAGGAGGGTGTGGGCCCTCGGGTCATGGGGTCTGCAAGTAGCAATTGGAGAAGGCAGGAAGGGGAACGTCTGAGGAGGTCCTGTGGCCCCTGCCCCACCCACCCAGAGGGAGTGGCCTGAGGTCCAGGACTGTCAAAGTTAGGGTCACAGGGAGGAGCATGTCTTCGTAACTGGCCACTCCTCTGCACAGCCTACCACCACCTGCGGCCGCTGCGCAGGCCTACACCCATAGCTCCACGCCTCCTGTCTTTCAGTCATCATTTTTTGAGTCCTGATTTGCAGTTCATAGTGACCGCGCTCCTCACAGGCGCTTGGCACATGAGCGCAACACATCTCCAGTCCTACTTGACTCCTCCCCCTTCCCCACCACCCTGCGTGGTGGCGCATGCCTGTAATCCCAGCACTCAGGAGGCTGAGGCAGGAGGACTGTTGTGAGTTCAAGACCAGCCTGAGCTGCAAAGTGAGCTTAAGGCCAGCCTGAACTGCATAGTGAGACCCTGTCTCAAAAAGACAAAAAATAAATAAATAAAACATAAAAATAAAATATGTCAACAAATGCTTGCAACATTCACCATACTGGAAGGGAATATAAGGTGCATTTTTTTTCAAAATAAATTCCAAAATGTAGCTCAAAAGGCCTGAGTGCAGGCTGAGCTCCTGGCGCCCAGGGGTGCTGATTTCGGTCACCCCACACCCACCTGCCCTGTGCCTTTGCTCTACTTTGCTGCCTGAGATTCCTGAAGGCGCCCTTGAGTCCTCTCTGGCATTTGTTGGGGGTGTGAACAGCCAGCGTCACCACTGCATGTCATGGCTATTCCACCTTCCAGGTCAATTAGTCGTTTTTAACTTACAACTTAATTCCCTAAACATCAACTACTCTCTTACATAGCCATGGAACCGCTACTAAAATCAAGAAATTAATATTGATTTCATATTGTTAGTCAATAGAACACATCTAGACCTCACCAGCTATTTCAATTATAGTAATGATGACAAGAGACCAAGCAAGCTGGCTTTCTATTTGATTCCACCCTTCTTACTCTGAGCTTGTTCTTTTGTACTCAACCAGTTGGCCTAGAATCACATTGTGGCATCTGAGAACCAGCTGCAGGAAAATAAAAACAGTTGTTCTTTAAGGAGCCTTGGTGCTAGGTAACAGAGACTGTCAGGGCACTGTGTGAATTTTCAGCAAACAATGTCTTTGCCTTGATTTACCATCAGACACAACTTCCTCACCATCAGCACACAAAGCCACTCTGGCAGCTTCACAGCAGGAGGCTGAATCCCATTTCCTGGCTGCTCAGGTATTCACACTGATGAGGGCCCTCCTGCTTCTTCCAGAGAAGAGATGACTGCTTACACTAACATGCGGAAGTTGGGAAGAGCCACCCGACTCAGTAGAAATAAAGGTTTGTGCCACTAAAAAAGTAAAGCTGAAAGGGAATGGAGAGCAGGTCTGCGCAGAGCGTCACCCGCCAGCGCTCATGCAGGACCCAGTCCAGGGAGGCCTGGGAACAGCAAAGTGCAACTGGGTATCATCTGACCAAAGGTTCCTCCTGGCTCTTTAGGGGATTCAGAGGGCACAACAGGCCCTTCCTAATTGCACGTAGGAGTAGAGGAGATGTCTTAGTTACCTTTTACTCGTTGCTGGGACAAATATCGGGCACTCAAAATGAAGGATGGAAAGCTTCATTTAGCTTACAGTTGCGGGAGGGTTCAGTGCCTATTCTGCGGGCTCCGAGACAAACAACAGCAGTTCATGGGGCAGAAAACAACGAAGGGCAGAGGAGCAGCAGCTGCGGGGTCCATCAAGCCTCTTGTTTCCTTCCCTGCTGACTGCAAGGACTGACGCTCCAGGGCAAGGACCGGAGCTTCTCCAGAGCGCTGCGGCTGCGAAGGTCAAGCTCCTCTGAGGACTGGGCCTTCTCCACGGAAGTGGGGCAGGGCAGCAGGAAACTGGGCAAGGTCACAGGAAGCCTTTCTCAATCCCTGGGCCCTGCCCACCTCTAGGGCTGGGCCCCCACACTGACAACTGCCGGGGCTGACTGGGCCAAGTTGACACAATGTATCAACTAACACAGGAAGGGAACAAAGTGTTTTCTCACAAACTTCACTATCATTCTTAAATTACCTGTTAAGTTATTAACCAGTGCCTGGTCTATAATACTACTGCTGTTTGTTTTAAACTTGCAATGAGGAAACAAGAAATAGTGTGGTTCAAGGAGCAGGCTTTACTGAGCATCCTTCGTACAAGAGAAAGGCAGAAGGAATGGGGACGATGGACGATTTAGCCAGAAGACTGGCTGGTGTCACAAAGCATCTGTTACTGCCAAGAGCGCGGGTGTGGGCATCTGCACAAGCCATTGCGGCCTGCTTTGTCTTATGGTTGCAGAAGATATTTTTCTTCCCCTAAGCACATGCACAAACATTTCCTGACTATCAACCTGTAACCACTTCCCTCACTAAAACTCTAAGAAAGATCTGGTTTAATTGCCACTTTGCATAATAAAATGCAGACCAAATGGCCCCCATCCACAGTGACCCAGCCAGGAGGCACCGGAGTCCACCTGTAATGTGGACAGTCCTGTGGCGTGGAACTATGCCCAAGCAAGTATGAAACAACACAAGCTTCTGGGCAGAGAGAGGAAATGAGAGGACATAGAAGCTGTGAGAGGGTGGGTCAGCCCACTCTGAAACACCACGTAGCAGTCTGACCCAGAGGAAACAGCAGGTGGGAGAAAAATTAGCAGCTCCTCTGCATGTTGATCCTGTAGGATCAGCTCTTGATTCAACCAATACCTGTGTTGTAAAAGATAAAAACAGCATCTCACGGCAGCGTACAGCATTTCTCTGTAAAAGTAAAGGAGGAAAACCACCAATATTCTTATTGAAAAACATTAACCAGAATATGTGTTACAAGATATTCATTATTGATACTGAGAGGGAAAAAAATGACCCTTTTTATCCTAACAAGTTCAAGCCAGTATATCTATGCTCTCAAGACAAACTATAGGGCCCAGGGAGATGGCTCAGTAGAATAAGTGCTTCCCGGGCAAGTGCAAGGGTCTGAGTACAATCCCTGGTTCTGGAAAAAAAAAAAAAAAAAAAAAAAGGACAAACTATAACTCAACTTCAAGTAGAAGGATTTGACCACAAGTTCAAACGTAGTAATCCTAGGCTCACCTGAGAGCTGGCTCCCCACTTGAGTTTATTTATCAATAGGTAAACTTCTCGTATCCTAATGCCAGGGGATGGTTTTGCAACTTAGACCAAGATGCCCAGGAAACCGAGATTCTGCAGCCACAGAAACTGGAGGATGTGGGGTGATGTTCCTTGATGGCTGGGTTCAAAAAGAGGTGTCCAGGGCCCTGAGAGAAGCAGTTCTGGGGCACAGAACTTGCTAGAGCAGTATTTAACTTTCAAAAAGATTTCCATATCTCTCAAAATTTCAAAGAAAAAAATTAAGTTACAGGACTTCTAAAGCAACATCACAAGAAGGGGAGGATGAATTCCCCATCTTGCACCGCAGGAAATCAGGTGTCTCCTTCTTAAATGTGTATGTCCTTTGCAAGCAGCGCTGGGCAACTTCCCCACATGCTTCATCTGGGTTTCCTCCTTCAAAATTGTGAATGAAAACAGTAATTACTTTAAAAGCCTATTCTTAAGCTAGGAAACATGACAGGGCAAAGCCATACATTTATATACATAAGATGGGTAAGGCAATGATCCTGAGAATTTTCAGCAGGTTTTTGAAACTAGCAGTCAGTTGGTAGGATTGAGGCCTGACTATATATATGCTGATACCTGTGAACTAAGAGCTACACTGAAGACAGCAATGTGTAATGCTAGGGCCATGCTTAGGATGCCTCTTATTCTGGTCTTCTAAATACGTGCTACTTCTCATGACATACCAATTATTGCCATACTGTCTCTCAAGTAAATGTTTGTTTTTTTTTAAAGGGTAATAAATGAAAACAAGAGACAAAAAAGAAATGTCGCAGGACTGTCCAGCTACAGTGCTGTCTAAATTTCTGTGTAAAAATATGCAATTGTTTATTCCTATTTTTTGAAATATTTGTTTTATTTTTTTCAATCATATTCTGTAGGGACTTAAAGTTTAACATATAAATACTTGGTGGAAAATACGTGCTCCATGTTATGTCTAAGACGTTTGATATTCAGACAGATAGTGATGTCAAGCTCAGATGCCTATGCTGTAGGGTAATAATAATAAGCTTTTGTTCTGGAGAGTTAATGACCTAAGATTGTAGACCAAAAATTATAGCAAAAGAAGAGCTACAAGGACAGCCAACATTTTGCCCCTAGCCTTTCAATGTCAGTAAAGACCCAGGACACAGGAGAACCTGTACTGTAACATTATGTAACTCAGTTGTGTCCCAAATTTTCTGCTTCAGATTATGGGGCCACAAAGGGAAGTGATCTATGATGTAGAGTGTGCCCAAGGAGAGTCACAAATCTCAGGCTTTCACAGAGAGCAAATTGGTGAAGCAATGGCCGTGACTCATCCACATGGCTGACACTGACAAAGGATCTGCACACTGCCTTACAGGGTTTCAGGGTAAATCCTGAGGGGATGTGACTGACCTTGTCAGATACAAAAGTAACATTTCTTGTTATATAGGTGTTGCTTTATCTTGGTCTTAACCATTTAGCAGAAAAGAATAAAAACAAAGTATAAAAAATAAAGCCATATTAATATGCTGAGCTGTAAAAGGCTCAAGTCAACAACTTCTGACATTGTCTGTCCTATGGAAAACCCACTACTATTATGGAGTACTGGACTATATTGGATTATTTTGCTGAATTCATTCACCTACAATATTTAAATGACAATGGAATAACCAGACGCCAGAGCACCACTGCCCCAGCACTGCTCCTATCTCTCTGCCCCAGCTGTCCATCTGCCCAGTCCAGCCTGCAGCAAGCATGCCACCCCCGGGCCCACTAAGACCCCTTTGCAGTACACAGCTGTGGGCTGGGCTTGTGGTCTCCTGCACCTGCCTAGCTTTTGGAGAGAGCAGGACGACGTCCACCGTGTCCTGGCTCTTGCAAGTTTCTCTTCTTTTACAGATCTCTCCTGCTGTGTATTTGCCATGGAATCAGTGAAGCAAAAACCAGATTTTTCATAACTAAAAGGACAACAGTGATCATTACACTGTGTATCATTATCTTCAAAGTAATTTCAAGACATGAACCAAAAAGATTCCTACTAAAAAGATAACATAAACTTCCTTTTTAACAAGCGAAGAATTAACTATTAATACAATTGAAATCAACACGTACAGAAATGTTTTTAAAGCAATGTAACGCGGGGAAGCAGTTGAGCCGCCCCTGCTTCCTGTTTCTCTCTCTTCTGCTTTACTGTCATCAGTTTTTCCTGTGCTCTGACATTCCCCAGTTATCAGGGGTCTGGGGGGTCTCCTGTGGAAGCCTCATGCAGCCAACAGGAGGGAGCTGAATGTCACCGACCCTGTTGCTGCGCCCTGTTCTATGTGGGATAAGTGAGTGGCGTTTTGTTCTGCGTCAGGTGAGCTGCTCTGTCCAGCCTCCTCACAGTGGCGATGCACTGCTCTTCCCAAGGTGTGGATAGATCCCACGGGTCACTGCCGGGGCGCTGCTCTGCTCAGCCGTGGGTGCGCGAGCGCGCGGCAGCCTGTCCCGCGCGAGCCCCACTCAATCCCCAGGCGGAACACGTCTCACCCCGCCAGCCCCCGGGGGCCCTTGGAGCACCTGCGGGGCAGCCCTGGAGGGCCGCTTCCTCCCTCAGGCTGTCCCTCTCCCAAGACAAGTGCAGGGCGGTTGGGGTGGAGGCAGGGCCGGGCGATCCATCCGCAGTGGCCGTCCCCCTGCGCGCACACAGCTAAGCCCTGGACTTCACCGCAGCTAGGTTTCCTTTCCTTTATCCTCCCGTCAGATTGTAGCTTTCTCTCGCGCCCCAAGTGCTTTCTCCAGCACCAATTCAGAGACACTTGCGCCTGAGGTCACTTCCTAGGTGCTCATTCTCTCTCCTCAAATCCTTTTATTAAAGCACTCTTGGCAAAAGCTAGAAAGAAAATCACGTTGTCCTGTTAAGCATTAGAGCAGCTTTGCTGTTAACAAGAGTGAGAGAGCAGGCACAGGTGGTCCGGGAAAAGGCTAACCGGACGTGGCTAGGCAACAAGAGTACGTGCCAGGGCGAGCCCGTGCTTGAGCAGTGGCCAGCGGAGCACGGTGCTGTAGTCATTGAGGGCTCCTGCTTCGCACACCCCTGCCGCAGGAGAGCGCGCAACACCGAGAAAGTCGCTAGCCTCCTGGGTAGAACCTGTCCAGAGCTGATCCGCTCTTCCCAGAGAGGCCTCCACGGTCCTCTGCTGGGAGCCTAGGCCTCTTCAGAGACCTTCGGGCGAGCACTCCTGGTTCCAGGAATCTCCCTAGAGGCATGAGGTAGATGTATGGTACTTTTAGACCAGAGGCTTATCCTACAGGTCTGTCCAGCTAAGCACTAGCAGTTGAGATCCTGTAGTGAAGTGGAATGCCATTTAGATTCATGTGAAGTCTAGGAATGAGCAACTGATGAAATCACAGATCCATCCTGGGACACTAAAAGCAACTGTAAAGATTTAGGAATCAGAGCTATAAAATTTGGAGGTGAAATAGAAACAAATTGTTCCAAAGAAAGGGAAACCAGGGTTCAGGGAGGAAGGAAGGGAAAAGAAACATTTTAAAAAAGGTAAAAATAGGGGGAAGCTGTGTAAGTAGGAAGGAAAGGGAGGCTCAAGAGAGCAGAGGGGTCAGGAGAAAAGAAGGGTCACGACACGTAGGTGAGAGTTCCCTACGATGAATATAATCATCATGTCTATCTAAATCGTGCCAGAAACTTAGTTTTATAAAAAAAGAATTGACAACAGGACACAAACTAGGAATTTTGAGATATATATTTTGAAAATGAGATATATTTTGAAAAAGGTATTACAGGGATCAGCCAAATAGCTCATTGGATTAAAGCACCTGCAAGCAGGCACAGGGGCCAGAGGTTCTATCCCAGGGCACGCCGTGCTGGCACTGCCCCTGGGGTGCACTAAGACTGGGATTGAGACTGGGCGTGGTGGTGCACACCTGTAATCCCAGCACTTGAGAGGCAGGCTGCAAACAGGAGAATCACCACTAGTCGGATCTACATAATGAGAACCTGTACACTCTGTCCTAACCTCAAAAATAAATAAACACATAAATGCAGAAGAGAAACATTTGCGCTGGAGTTTTATGGTTTAACTCAGCACACAGCACTAAAGAATACAAGGCATTATAAAGATTTGAAAAGGCTGTTTAGTTTTGTTGATATGGGTATCACAAAAGTCTATTTTACAACCTCAGATATTTGTCCCTTCTTCCACAGGTGCCATGTAAAGAATGTCCCTGAAAAGGCGCCAGGGAAAGGCCTGGCGCTCCGCACAGGCACCTGCTGCACTGCCGGTATCGGGGCCCTTTCTGTCCCAGAGGCACACTGCGTCAGGCAATGCCTCTTGCAGATGCGCGCCGTCATTGCTGACCCTGCATAGCATTGGGAAGATGCAAAGTTTTTCCACCAAGAAGTGAGAAATGGTATTGAACACTACCAAAATCTCAACATTCACCCTTCTAACTGGACTTGGTACCCTGGGGAATGTGTTTGTTTTTGTACATTATGTATGCAAGTCCTTTATGGACACTGGAAAGAAGTCTGTGCATCTTACTCCCATCCACTTGACTGTTACAAATACCATAACACTGTTCCCAAAGGAATGCCAAAGACAGTGGCAGAGTTTGGCTTGGAAAACTTCCTCAGTAACATGGGCTGTAAGACCGCAAGCTACCTGGAGCACGGGGCCCGGGGCCTCTCCATCTGCACCAGCGGCCTCCTCACGGTGGTCCAGGCCACCGCCATGAGCCCGTCTCTCCAGGTGGAAGAAGCTCAAGCTGAAGGACCCAAGGCACATTCCTCCCTTCCTCCTCTTCTTTTGGACCCTCAACCTCTTGATAAGCATGAACTTGATGCGCTCCATCCTGAGTAGAAGCAAGAACACATCGCAAAGTAGCAAAAGTGGCAAGTACTGTTACTTTCTACTAAATATTCAGGGGGAAAACTGGGTTTTTCTCACGTTCATGGCCCTGAGAGACAGCATGTTTCTGAGCGCCATGGGTGGAGCCAGTGTCTACGGGGTGCTGCTTCTCCACACACACCACCAGCGTGTTCTCCTCCTGCAGAGCCTCAGGTCCCTCCGCAAAACACGCCCCCGAAGATCAAAGCTGCTCAGAGCGTTCTCCTCCTGATGCTGAGCTGCCTTTGCTTTTGTTGAACAGATTGTGCCATTTCTTTGTATGTAACTCTCTCTGTAGAAAAAGATTTTCTAGCAGTGAATGTACTCGAATTTCTGAGCTTGGTTATGCGACTGTGAGCCCATTTGTGCTAATTCATAGAGAGGGACACCTGGCTGAATGTTGGCATGCTTAGTAATGGCCTGAGAAAAACGTCAATCTCTTGCATCTCTTCAGTAAGGAAGTTCGAAGTATCCATTGGCTGTACTACTTCTTATACTTTAAAAATCAATTAGCTTACACAAATGAAAGCATGTCTTCGCACCATACACCTGCCGACCAGTGAGCCCCTTCCAGGCAGAGGATCAGCAGAAGGGGGTGACATCCAGCTGTCTTTTCATCGTCTGCCATGCCACCCTTCAAAATAGGGTATGAATTCTATCTATGTGTAGTGGTTAAAGAACCAGTAGTGAGGACCAGAACAGTTGGGAAAATTACTAAAGCACCCAGGTCTTGTGTCAGGAATGAGGATGTTATCCTTCAGATGTGCACAAACATTCATGAGCTACAGTGGCAAAGGCAGGATGCCTCTGTCTAGGAGAAGTTGCTGTGCTGTGAGCTCTGAGAAAACACTGAGAAGCTGGGTGCGCCTGGGGTAGAAGACACCCGCCTAGCACGATGAGGCCCGTGCAGAGAGCCAGTACCAAGGAGGAAGGAGAAAATAATAAGTACCGGTCCACACGGCCAATACTGGAAAGGCTGGTGTTTATGAAAGTGGGTAAGTTCAGAATGTGTTGATAAGAGATGATACAGAGAAATAAAACTCCAAACCTGACCTGCATGAGTTTGTGTTCTCTAAAACTAAAGAATGAATTTTAGGAACAAACGGAGGTTAGGGTAAAATTTTATTGGAAAGAAAAGCTTCTGTCAGAGAGGGACAGAAAGGGGACCTGAGCGGGTTGTCCCAGGCAGCTGTCTCTTCTAGGGACTTCTGTAGTGTAAAGCCATGCAGGGTGAGGGTAGAGAGAATGGGATCTCCCTTAGGTAGATAAGAGGTGGAACAAAACTATGATCAACCAATGGGATGGAAAGCACCATTGCTCAGGTAAAGTTGATTAGGCCCAGGACCAAATGGGGAATAGTCACATACATGAATACGGGACAGGGTCTCTTCCCCTCGGGGGTTGGGCTAGTGACTCACTTGGGTCTTTCCAGGTGATCCATACCTATTTAGAATCTCAATCCCAGGTGTTACTCCTTTAGCATTTGTTTGGCCTTTAGGTCTGGTTCACAGCAGGAGCCTCCCTCCTTCCAATAGTTGTCTTTGTCTTCTGTATTATCTCCTTTTAGAGCCTGGCCCTGTCTGTCTAATATTTTTACCTAACTCAGCTGACTACAACAATAATACTGGAGTGTTTCTAATGAGTATATGAAAAGAATGTGAAGAAAATAGAGTTCAGAATGGAATATAATTGCTTACCTTTATCAACAGCTTCTGCAAGGGCCGGCCAAATAGCTCAGCAGATGAAAGCGCCTACAAGCAGGAGCAGGAGCTGGAGATTCATCCCTGGGCTGCCTTGAAAGCCCTGCCCCCGAGGCACGCCAAGACAGCAATTGGACTGGGCGTGGTGGCGCCTGTGCCTGTAATCCAAGCTCCTGGGAGGCTGTAAACAGGCAGATCACTACGAGTCCAACCTAGTAGTGAGACCCTGAACACCCTGCACACCCTTCCCTGGGGGAGGAGGGACAGCTTCTGTAAGAATAAAAATCAAGGGGCCTGGGAGATATCTCAGTAGAATAAGTGCTTTCCTGGCAAGCGCAAGGACCTGAGTTCAATCCCTGGTTCTGCCAAAAAAAAAAAAAAAAAAAAGAATAAAAATCAAAATGTGTTACTGTTCTGAGAAAAGCTAAGCAAGTGGAGGCAGAGTGAGCAGAAGCCTTCTGACATTGGTGGGCTTTTCAAACATGTGAATGCATTATGTTCATTAATTGATAAAAAAATGTTTCTAGATATTATTTGGGGTTTTTAGGAGAATAAATACAGAATTTCAAAAGAAGGGGATGGGAAATTAACAGCGGCTGCTACATTCCTAGCTATCTAGATATTCTGTCTGTGTCCCAGCAGTCTCACACGACGTCATCAACTATACTTTTCTCTCATTAGAGTCATGAAAATAGTCTTGTTCTACCTTGGGGCCGATGAGACAGCTCAGTGGATAAAGCACCTCCTCAGGCAAGTGCAGCGGCCACTTTTCGACCCCCAGCACCACATGCCGTGCAGGCTTGGGCTGAGCAGCCGGAGTTGCAATCCCAGGGCTGGGAGGCTAACGCATGACAGTCACATGAGTCCAAGCTGCATAGTGACACCCTGTTAACAACCAAGTACATTTCTTTAAAAAAGAATTTTGGCTTTAATTTTTAAACTGAATAGAACCAAAGTACATGTTTGGTGTATATATATATGTATAATTTCTATCAGTAAGATAATTGATCAAGCCATTTTGAAAACATGCTGTTTTTCTTATTACACATGTGTGGAGATTAACTGTGTCAGAACTCTCCCTTGGAAACCATGGAGGCATCAGGAAAATACATGTCTGGGGGTAAGCCTGACCTTGAGTGCTACGGATGGTCCCTGGCCCCTTCATCTCTGGAACTTCCCCCTACTCTGCTTCCTGGCAGACACGAGCCAAACACCTTTGCTCCAACACAGTGTGCCGACCTCGGAGCTGCCAACCATGGACTGAATTCCCTGCAACCTCTTACCCTTTGTAGGTAAGAATATTGTGGGTACAAATATTGCATGTCTGTGGAAGGATAACTTACTAACAACACATTTATAGTACAAAACCTTAGAGCAGTTAGAGATAGACTTCTACCTCAAGAATTCTTATTGGCTGGGGAGATGGCTCAGTGAAATAAGCACTTCCTTGGCAAGCGCAAGGGCCTGAGTTCAAACCCCAGTTTTGCCAAAAAAAAGAATTCCCCCTACTACATTTATGTTAAAGTTTTGGTAAATATTTGGGCTTTTGTTTCTCTGTTAAATAATTAAGGATGTGAGATAGTTCAGTGGCAAAAATGCCTGCCTGGCAAGTGCAAGATCCTGAGTTCGATCCCCAGTCTTCCCCCGTGCTGAAAATAATAATAATAATTAGGCACTGGTTTCTACGTGGATTTGCTGTGCTGTTTGCATAGCTTTCTTCTGGAGGATGGTAAGACGAGTCTCATGGTGCAGAGGCTGGCCTCCAACTCCCTGGAGCTTTTGAAGTTATTTGTGCTGTGTTATATCATCACGCTTCTCTTTCTCATGTAACTGTGGCTTGTTCGAAGGCATGGGATACATGCGGCTTAGCTTCACATCATCCCTGTGACAACCTTTGTCACAACCAGTACAAAGCACCAACAAGGAACAAGACAAAGTAACTATCCTCAGTTACTTAACAAGATTAAAACTGTTATAGACCTCAAAGGAGTGGGAGACAGGGAAGAGAAACTGGAGAACTCCATTTTGCAAAACGTTGATGTGGTTAGGTGACCATCTAACCTCCAGATATGAGTAACTATCCTCTTACCTCATGTACATATAGATTCATAAACAATAAAGAAGCCAAAGCCCTGCATGGGCAGAGTGGAAATGCAGCTATGATGAAGCGCAGTATGGAAGCTGCTCAAAGCCTTTAAAATAGAACCATGCTGTGATCCAAAAATGCCGCTGCTGGACATACCCACGCGAGGTGAAATGAAGCGCTGATATGGCGGCGCCGGTCACAGTCGCGAGGCAGGGAGGAAATGGAGAGACCTGCCTCCGAGGGCTCAAAGTAGCTGTGGAACGTGGTTAAGTTTACGGAGTTATTATGAAACACAAAGATAGCAATTATAATATTGTATGCTGGAGATTTGCTGACAGGAGAGCAGGAGGCGCTGCCCAGCCCCGTGAACAAGCTGCTCTAGCTGGCAAGCTGGTTGCTAGGCAGTGGTTGAACTGCTATCAGCCTCCTTAGTGTACAAATAAACGCCACCATGGTGATTGTCCTGTCCTCTTTTTCCACCCGGGAAGAGGCTCCACCTGACCTCAGCTTTTGTCTCATCTTTGCTTTCTAAATCCGTTTTGGGACAGGGGCCACCGAGAGCCTTGCTGGTTCATGGCACTAACAATAAAAGCAGATGTATTGATTAGAATACAAGTTTGTCTTTGTAACAAAGACTCAAAAAGGACAGCAGTCTGGGGAAGCACACGTCTCCTGAGTGCCCCGTGGCAGTCCACAGGACTCATGCCCAGGAAGCCTTGCTGCGGGGCGCAGCTCCGTGCCCTGTCCTGGGCTCCTCCTCCCTGCTCCTCCTCTCTTCCGCTGCTGGCCCAGCCTCCCCTTCCTCCTCTGGGGACGCCTTTCCCTGCAATGAAGCCGAAGGAAGGGGGAATGAAAGGTCTCACTTCCTGTAAGAGCACGCCTAGGAGGCTTTCCTCTGGTGACTTCACCTAGGAACTGTCACTTGCGTGGCTCTCTCTCCGGGTGGGCGATTAGCTCACGCACTTCCATTTCTTGGTAGCAACAGCCTGGATGGACAGCTAGCCACGACCAGGGCTGCACATTTTCAGAGGAGCTGGTAAAAATGACAGCGACACAGCCAAAGGGCATGTTCTGCCAAGGGAGAGAGATAAGGACCGAGAGCCAGTGTTTGCACATGCAGGCTTTGGACAACTGTCTTAAGCATGTCTGATGATTCTGGTCAAAAACAAACATTCCAGATACGCATCCTCCGCCCAAGGAATGTCTTAAAAACTTCCCCATTCTATAAGCCGTCTCTTCCCTCTCTGGATTGTTGCCTGTACTGGACAGAAAATGATTAATTTCGTGAGTTGGTCTGTTGATACATTACTTATTTCTTGCGCCTACTCGGCGCTAGTCAGCAAGCCCCGCGCCGCCTCTGCCTCTGCGCGTCCGCTTCTGCCAGCAGGTGGCGCGTCGCTGCTGCGGTGCTCAGGGCTTCGCTCGGTTTTGTGTGCGGCCCAGCTCCCGCGAGAAGTGCCATCGCTTCGTCGTGCAAACCCATACCAACAAACATAAAATATTGAAGTAAGAACAAGTAAACTGAAAGCCAACGTGTAGGGAAAAGCTTCAGCCAAGTAAACGGAGAAAGGGTCTCCGCGCTCCGTGACAGAAAATAGCCCGTGGGGGGAGAAGGGAAATTCACTCCACAGAAACCCAAATGGAAAAGCAGAGGTCGCGGCAGCGATCAGCTGCAGCTGGGGAGACCACCCGGGCCTCGCTGCAGCTGGGGGAGGGGAGCACCCGGCCTCGCTGCCGCTGGGGCCTCGCAGTGAGGCCGGCACCTCTGTGCACCGCTGCGCAGCCTGCGCGCACGAGGGGGCGACGCGGCGGGACCTGTCCCGGGCCGCAGGGACTCACCCTGCGAAATTCACCCCCATGCGCCTCTTCTGCATTACCTTCACTTCGGGAAACAGTCGGCCAAAGGGCCCGCTGGCCGCTCGCTGTCGTTCTCTTTTGGTGACAGAATGTGTTCCCTGAGCACTTCCCCTACCGCGGGCTCCTCCAAGGGACTGCCTGGGCTGACGCTGGGGTGGGGTCCGAATCCGCGTCCCACCGCGGAGAATCGCAATGACACAGAGGACACCGAGCTCCGCCCTGCCCGGGCCCCGCCTCGACTTCTCGCGGCTGTGCATTCCAGAGCGCGAGCGAGGGGGCGGCTCCTCCGTGATCGCCCGCAGGCTGCCCGCCCAGGTTCCAGCAGCAGAACGCGACCTCAGGCGGGGCACAGGAGCTCTTTAGCACGCAGACGAGGTGGCCGAGTGGTTAAGGCGATGGACTGCTAATCCATTGTGCTCTGCACGCGTGGGTTCGAATCCCATCCTCGTCGGCTGCATCCTTTTAGTGAGGACAGATGTATGGTCAGTGGCACTTCGTGTAGTCAAGTTTCCTGGCTTGGCGAGAATATAGCTTCCCTGTTCGGTAGCTATTACTCGGATTTACTTCGTGGCTGATTGGATGTCAGTATCGGTATGAAGGAAGGAGCTCACCTGGGCCTGTAATGAAACTGAAACTCCTTCTGGTGAGTTTCCTTCCT
>PVKA01015511.1:33201-50085 GCA_004027165.1 Ctenomys sociabilis | reverse complement strand
TGTTAAGGTATCTTGAAACTGTCTGATTGATATCTGTACATCAATAAAATAAAATAAAAAAATATTCCTGAGCTTAATTGGACAGCAGCTCATTCTTTTGGATATGAGTTCTTCTGCTCAAGAAAAGAAGCTCCCAGGCATCGCAAAGAAAGAAAGAAAGAAAGAAAGAAAGAAAGAAAGAAAGAAAGAAAGAAAGAAAGAAAGAAAGAAAGAAAGAAAAAAGTAGCTCTTCTTCTGGATGAAGAAAAATCATGAGGACACTACTTGCGTAGGAGGAGCGCCTTATCTGGTAAGAGGAAAAGGTGTGAGCAAGCTCAGCCTAGTCCTTTTGCTTCACGGATCTGTTTCTCTGCCTTATCTAAGAATGAGAAGTGTTCACTGTGTGCCACCATGAGGAAACCTTTCAAAGTCATGATCTGGCTCTGAGGTAGGAGTCTTTAACGTCTGCTATGGGTAAGAGTGATTCAGAGCGAACTTACTATAAAATCTAATTTTGCCTAACATCTATGCTTTGTTCTCCAAATTTACTCCTTTACCAATAAAACTAGTTGTTTTGTTACTCAACCCTCTGATTTGTGTTTGCTTACCACATTGTTTTATGCTCAGAATATAAGTAGGGAATTATTACTTCGCTAAAAATAAAGAGCCCCCTGCTATGGCTTGGATGTTGAGTGTGCCCCTGAAGGTTCACCTTGTAGAGCCCTTGGCCTCCAGTGTGGTAGTGACAACTTGAAGAAGTGGGGCCCAGTGAGAGGTCTGTAGATCCCTGGGGAGCTACCCTTAGAATGAATTAGTCCTACTCTGGAAAGTAAGCTGCTGTAGGACCATGCCCAAGCACTGAACCACGTTCTGACTCTCTGCTTTACAGTACAATCTCTTCTCATGCATGAGTGCCTGCCATGGTGTTACTAGTCCCTCCGAGGCTGAACCAAAGGCCCAACAAACACTGCACTTTCAGCTTCTGGAACTGCGAGCTAAAAGAACCTCTGTACTTTATAAATTTCCTAACTCAGATATTTTGTTGCAGTAATGAAGCACACTCCCCGAATCCCAGTGGATGAAATGAGGAAGCTTTATTTCTTGTTCCCGGTACATGTTCATGGAGCAGCTGGTCATATGCTTTGCTTATGCATTGCCACACAGCGGGAGACTGGGGCTCCTGAAGATCAATGAAAATGTTAGCCTTTCCAAGTCTGACTTTTCCAGAAGCACTTTTCATGCCTGGATCTTGGGATGGTAATTACAAGGGCTGTGCCAGAATAGAAACTTGACTCTTCCATTGGAGAGACACCTTTCTAATAAACAACAAAAAGAAATACCTGCTCCAACTGAATAAGGTCTTTTCATGCCTTGCTGAGAATTATTTTCAGGAATACTTAACTCAGAGCTTTTCTTTCAGGGTGCTGACACTTTCCCCTTTTGGACATGAATTATATTAGACCAACCTCTATTATTTCTGGATTACATGTCAGCGGTGGAAAATGAATTGAGTGCTTTCAAGAAAGAAAAAAAAAAATCTTTACCAGAAAGATGAATAGACCAATTATACTGGGTTACTAAAAGTAAGGCTCTCTGGAAAGATCACTGGTTTGATTTTCTGGGAAACATCTCTTCTTGGATACTCTTCAGAGCTGCAATAAATCCCTCCAGCAGCAGATGGGGTGTAGGGCCACCGGTGCCACACTTTCTCCTGGCTCTGGGCTTTTGGGCCAACAAGACCCATGCTGACTTCAAGGAGAGTGCACCCTCTTTGTGCTGGATGATATTCAAGTGCCAAAAATGCTTTGAATTCTTAGATTTCATGAATTCAGGAAAGAGTCAATAATCAGACAGTCTTGATAAGACTTTTTGTTTCTTCCTTGCTCAAATCAGTAAAAGTATTTATCTATCCACAGACTCATATTTTTCCAATTACAGTATGTGCCAAATAGTTTTGCCTAACAAACAGTTTTGCCTAAAAAATTGTTTTTGCCTAGCAAAGCTCTCAGTCTGTGAGGAGGAAAATGGATCTTAACAGATACACAGCCTTTTATTCAGTATGAGAAATACATGATGAGACCAAACCAGTGTGATGGGATTCCTAGAACACAGGAGATGAGGGAAGCCTTCCTGAAAGAAGGGACCTATAATTAAGATCCCAGGGGCAGGTATCCACAACCTGGGGAAGAAAGAATGAGCAAAATCCAAGAACTAAAGAAGGAAAGGCCTACCTAAAGGCCTGAGAGTATAAAGTACACACCTAGGTAAGTAGAGAGAGACGTGGTTTTCCAGGGAATGGCTGTATAGGAGAGGAATAATGCATGGAAGGAAAGGGGTAAGCAGGAATACAGTCACGAAATGTCTAGAAAAACTAGATGGAGTGTGTTCTCTATCCCTGTGGAGAGGCATCAAATGGCTTTCAGCAGGAAAGTGATGTGACAAAATGTGTAATGCGGAGGCTTCTCACTGACTCTATTGTAAGTGGCTTGCTTGATGGGCACGAAGACAGAAGACAGGAGACACAACGACCCATGAAGGAACTACATCTGCATCTAGGTGAGAGGTGAAAGTGGCCTGAAATTCTTTTTTTGGTGAAACCAAGAATTGGACTCAGGCCCTTGCACTTGCCAGGGAAGTGCTTATTCTACTGAGCCATCTCCCCAGCCCCTGAAAGTGGCCTGAGATTATATTTTGGCCCTGGAATGCATGGGCCAAGTAGATTTGGAAAAAGCTTTGGAAATGGGATCATAGGACTGCCTGACAGAACAATACCCGTGATTTCAGGAAGGGGACTCTAGCATGATGCAAAGATTGCACAAGTTCTGTTTTGACAGTTGAGCTTAATAGTGGGGCCATCCAGGAAGCCAGAAACCCAGGGAAAGAGCACATTTGGGAGATAAAATCTTAATTCAGCTCAGACTTGTCAGCTTAAAGTCAGACTTTAAATTTAAAGTGGGACTTATCAATTTGAAGTGTGCAGCAGAGGGTGTCAGTAACACAACCTACTCCCATCTGCCTGATCACCACTGACATTGATGGCAGAGAGTTCTCATCTGTGAAGCCAGGGCCTATGTTTCTCTGCTGAGGTCATGCTTTGGCCACTAGGGTGAGCCTACA
This sequence comes from Ctenomys sociabilis, assembly GCA_004027165.1. Taxonomy (NCBI): domain Eukaryota; kingdom Metazoa; phylum Chordata; class Mammalia; order Rodentia; family Ctenomyidae; genus Ctenomys; species Ctenomys sociabilis. The sequence continues at coordinate 46,989 of PVKA01015511.1, read as the reverse complement.
TTCAGGGCTCATGTAGTCAAAACTGAAGTTCCTGGGACCTGATGCCCCTGGAGTAACCATCAGCCAGTAGGAGCTGGAATCTGTGGACAAATACCAGTTTTCCAGTCCCTATGCCTTACTTATGAGGCATGTTCTCCCCTTGTCCCCAGTGAGACTGAGCCCCACTTACCCACAACAACCATCTGTTAACATACTTCCTTTTGAATTTCCTTCTTTTTCTGTGCTATGTCTCATTCCCTTAGAAAGCTTCCTGGCATAAACTATTTGTATGCAAATTGCAATACTGGACACTATGATGGCTATGATGGTAGTTTTCATGAAACTACCAAGTAGGGTTTCAAATGGACATAAAGGTTTGAGGCTCAGGAGAAAAAACATTTGCATTTTTGAAAGTCATCTACATATGTTTTCTCTTTGCAGCTGTAGATAATGTCTCCAGAGTATGGGGAGGGGTTAAAAAAAAAAAAAGAGGAGAACCTGTCACAATAAACATCACTTATGGGCCAGGAGAGAGAGCACTGGCTCTAAGTGAGAGGGAAAGGAACAGTCATGGGGCTGGAGAGGTAGCAGTGGAGCCACCAAAGGCCAGCAAGGCAGGTACAAGTATCCCAGAACAGAAGGGGTAAGTAATGCAGTGCTGCATTCTCAGAGGGCTACACAAGAAGAAGTGAAAGATGGCCAGGCGACTTAATTACAATGAAGTAATTTGCGATTTCAAGCAACACAATTTCAATAGAATATGAAGGGCACAGTGCCTGTCTGGAAAACACAAGGTCCTGAGTTCAATTCCCAGTTACACCACCCCCAAGAAAAAGAAAAGAAATCAAGCTAGTGGAAGAGAAGGATACAGAAAAGGAAAGGCTGTTTCATCTATCTATCTATCTATCTATCTATCTATCTATCTATCTATCTATCTATCTATCATCTATCTATCTATCTATCTATCTATCTATCTATCTATCTATCTATCATCTATCTCTAGCTATGTAGCTAGCCAACTATTATCTATCTATCATCTATCTATTTATTCTTATGGGTCTATACATATATACATAGTTCAGGCTTCCCTGGTACTGTGTGGCCATGGCTGGCCTAAAACTTGTAACAATTCTCTTGCCTTTTGAGTGCTAGGATTATAGGTGTGCACCATCATACCCAGCTGTTTGTTTTTTTAAACAAAAGATTTTAAATTCTAACAATGATTTTGAGATCCTCCCCACCAGTACAGGGTGAAGCTTCAGCACCACCCAATCATTCACCAAGTATAGACTGATAGCCCTGCCATGTGTCTGACATGGTTGCAGCTGTTAAGACTGTAAAGGTCAGTAAGGCAGTCTAATAGGAGAGATGAACATTAAACCAATGATTGCATAGAAGACCTAATTAAGCAGACTGTTAAAAGGAATCTGAATAACGAGTACAACCAGGAGAACATATTTTGAGGAAATATAAGCTAACTAGCAATATACATATATATATATATCCTTTCCCTGAAAGGAGAACTCTGAATTAAAATCTGAGGGATAATTAAAAAATAAGTAAACAAGGGTTGGCAGGTATTTGATGGTAGGCACAAGGGGCTGATGTTCACCACAGCAATCATTGTAAAAAGCCTACAATGTCATCAACTAGAGAAAACAGACAATAGGCCAGTACTCATGAAGTTTAGTTTAGGAAGGGGGTGTGGTCAAGTACAAGGCTGAAGAACTGGGTGTGTGAAGGCCCAATTCTTAATTCCTCCTCCACCCATGAAATCCTCTGGTATCCTTCACAGAGCTGACTACTTCCTTCCCTGAATGCCCTGATCTCTTTGCACTTCTATATTGGAAGAATTACCTAGTAGGTGAGGTTATAGCTTTTGGATACAGATCTTCATGGATATACAAATTCTAGTTTTGTTATTTATTTGTACAGTGCTTTGAGTAACTTCTCTGAATGCTTCTTCCCCTATCTTAATTGTTTGTTTGCTTGTTTGTAGATGCTGGGAACTGCACTCTGACTTGCTCATGCTATGCGTGCACTCTACCATGAAGTACTTCTATTGCACTACAAATTGAGATGGTGACTACTGCATGGTGTTGCTATAACTATTAAATAATGTTCACCACAAATCCCAACGATGTATCCTCATTGATATGTTGTCAGCAGTAGTTACCTATTGCTTCTATAATAAATTAGCACAAACTTAGTAATGGAAAACATGAATCTACTGCCCTAAGCTTAGGGGGTCAGACTTGGGTCTCCAAGAGCTAAAATCATGGTGCTAGCAGAACAACATTTCATCTGAGCCTCTGGGCAAGGGTCAGTTATTTGCTGTTTTCTTTACTAACCTTGCATTCACTGTTCTATTGTTGGTTCTTTTCTCCATTTTAACAGAAGCAATGTAGCATGTTTCTCTGCCTTCTTCTTCTATGTTAAAGCGATCTGTGGTTAGAGTGGGCCCACCCAGATAATCCAAGACAACCTGTTTTTCTTAGAGTCAGCTCATCAGAAACCTTACTTTCATCCACAACCTTAATTTGCCCTTACCATGTAACATAACATACTGGGGACAGATAGGTACTGGGAATTTAGAGGATTTTTTTTGTATTGTTTGCTCTATTTTTACTTTTATCTTTTGTTGCACAGGGGATTGAACCAGAGCCTTGCATATGCTCTGCAAAAGTTCTATCACTACTCCCAGTCCTCAGAGCTCTATTTATGCTACTGTGTTATCATTGTATTGTGCCAAACTCTTGTAGAACTAACTTTCTTAACTTTTGTGATATTCTTATACATAATACATTGTTGCACAATAAAATATCTTCCACCTGAAAGTCGTGATTTTTATTTTTTATTCATAATTTATAGAAGAAACACAAAAAACTTTCGAGCCAAACACAAAATATATGATGTAGTAAAAAATAAATATTCATAAGGTCTTTTTCCACAGCCTTTCTACAAAACATCAGCTTCAAGATTACAAAGAAATACTAAATATTAAATACCAATGGGAGTAATGACTGCCTTAAGCCTCCTACAGTACATAGTAGATCTTTACTAATGATTCTTCTTCAGACAGAGCCTCACTCCTGAAGTTCTTTACTGGAACTATCCCCATAAAGCTTTAATGACTTCCATTACATTCCGATCTGGGAAAGAAGGAAGATGTAAGGAGCAGAAAGGTGGATGCTCTTGCTATGCACCAGGAGCCTGAACCCAGTGCATTATGTATATAGCTTTTTTTGGTACTGGGAATTCAGCTGAGGACCTCGCGCTTGCCAGGCAGGCGCCGCACCACTGAGCTGTACCCCATTACGCATAATACATTGTTGAAGGCAGCATCAACAACCCACTCAACTGTCCTCCTGAGCAAGATCCCGGCTTACTCAGGGCTGCCTGAAGGCTGCTGAACAGCCCCAGATGTCACCTGCCTGAGCAGCATTTCTCAAAATTCTCGTCTCTAAGTAGTGAAGTCGGATAAAGTCACTCACGTCTCCATGATGAGTGGCTTATCAGACTGACTAGCAGGTCAGCCAAGGACTGAAGTGAATGGGACCCCAGCCAAGCAGGGAGACAGTTTCCCAAGGCTATGTTTTATGTCGCTTTAGGAAGAGTAAAGTAAGCAGGAAGCAAGAGATCTGAACACCTTCATGGATCTTTCCACTTCTTGATGTCCAGATATGTGAAAATGACATTATTGGCCTATTATATGAAAAAAATAGCAGCCATTTCCTGAATAGGTGTTAAACACTAGGCTTGGTCCTGGGTGCGTTATATGTGTCCTCGCACTTAATCTTATTATAGGTGCAATGAATTCCTTTCTTTTAACACACACAACTAAGAGAAAAAGGGTCTGGGACTAGCAAGGTCATGTTGTTTGTCTAAGGTCACACGGCTGATATGTAAGAGTGATCAGTAAATATGGTGAATTTTAAAACTCTACTTCTCTTGATTTCAAATGCACTTATTTCATCATTGCTTCTTTTTTTAATATTGTACTTTTTATTATTTTTTAAAGAATACAAAATAGTGATAGAAGAAAACAGCATTATATATGATACAAGATTTCACTAAACAAAGTAATAGGAATCCAACAATGGTTGCTGTATTACGTGATGCTATGTGCAAATTAGTCTTTCAGGTTACCACATATGAATGTATAGAGTTTTGTTTAAAAAAAAATAATAACTAAGGAGTTATAAGAAATTCAAGAGAGGAAAAAAATCAGAGTGAAAACAAAAATTGTAAGCATTGTTCCTTTTTTATATTCATATATTTAGAATTCTCAAAGCAGAAAGGGCTAGGCAATAAATACTTAAAGATTTAAAATGTGTGAATTTAGTTCAACTTATAACACCACATTTCCAAGGAAAACGAACCTTTTGCAAAAGAAATTTAAATAAAATCATACCAAGATACACAAAAATGAAATTGTCTGAAACTTAATGTAAAGAAAAAATGAATAAAGCATATACATAAAAATATTAGCTATGGAAGAACAAAATTAAGTAGCATCTTATTCCACATTAGAAAGAAAAAAAAAGGACCAAGTGTGTAAGAAACTAGACTAATTAAAGGACTGAAAGAAAAAAAAATCTATCCTCTTTGAATTTTATAGTTAGTAAACATACCTTTGAAAACTAAAAGTAAAATATTTTCTAGTTATACAAACTTGAAATATTTTAATACCTCCCGACATAGTATATTGGAAATAACAATGAGCATAATTCAAAAGGCAAGAGATGTTGCAGTATGCTTCTGGATGAGGAGCTCCCAAAGTGACAGTTATGCAGGACTATATAAAATATATTAGATGAACCGTTATTTAAAAGGTCATTGAAGATTTCTATGAAACAATACCAATCTTATGTTGGGTTATAAACATATTCTGTTTTTCATATATATGTGTGTGTGCATAAAAGACAGGGAAGAAGTAATATAAAGTCAGCAGAAAATGGAAATATACTTTTTAAAGTTTCTAATACAAGGCAAAGATATCATATGATGTCTTTTAGATTAATTGTACATCAAAGATACAGTATAAATCTTAAAACAAAAATTAAGATTAAGCAGTGAGTAGAAAATATTAATTAATTAAAAATTAAATGTTTCAAAACAATTGAACTAAGAAAAAGTTTTCATGATAATAAAGAAGTACTAAGAATAAAACATAAGATAAGTACTGGAATGACAAATAAATGATCATCACTTGTGACAGTTTGGGGATAAGATATCGCACAAAGTTCTAGTGTGTTGTGGACATGGGTAATGACCATGACATTTACTGATGGACAAGTGTCACTTGTGGGACTGAGCTACAGCTATTTCCTTGAAATCTACCCTGTAGACACATATGAAATCTTGACCCATAGGGTGCAAGAGAAGTCCATTTGTAGAGTGTGTTGATGGAAATAGTTTGCTGCTATATGCAAAAGAATAACTGAAAGACTACTGTTGTATACCTCTTATTCTCCGGTGTCTAATTGTTTGCCCTACTTGGTGGGTTCTTTCTATTCTCATTCATGGGGTTGTCATTATTTTGCTCCCTCTCTAGAACATCATTTAGTAGTCTGTGTAGACTTGGCTTTGTCATCATGAAATTCTTTAGTTGTTCTTTGTCATGGAAGTATTTTGCTTCTCCATTATACTTGAAAGACAGTTTTGCAGGGTATAACAGTCTGGGTTGGAATTTGTTTTCTTGCAAGACTTGAGGTGCTTTGCTCCATGCTCTTCTTGACTTGATGGTTTGTGAAGAGAAATCTGCTGTTATTCTGATGGGTTTTCCTTTAAACGTGATCTTTTTCTTTTCTTTAACGGCTTTTGGTATACTGTTCCTGTGCTGAATTTCTGGGATCTTAATTATTATATGTCTTGGAGTGGATTTAATTGGGTTGATGTTATTTGGAGCTGTATATGCTTTGGTTACCTGAATTTCAGATTGTTGTGCCATATTTGGGAAGTTTTCTGCTATTACTTCTGCCCATATTCTTTTTCTATCATTTGTATTGACTCCTTCCTTTTCATTGATGCCTATTAATCTCACATTATTCATCTCTGCATTGTCTTGCAGGTGTTGCACTTTTTTTTCCTGCCTCCTACTTGTTTTTAAGAGAACTTTGCTTACTTTTTCATTAGCTGCAATGGTGTCTTTAAGGTCAGAAAGTCTATTTTCACTTATCAAACAGATTTGCCAGCTTGTGATTGAGGTTTTAATTTCCTGTATATCACTTTGGATCTGTTTCATACATTCTATTTCTTTCCTATATTGCTCATTCAGGGGATCCATCATTTTTATATTCTGCTCTATTTTTTTTTTATCAGTGTATTCTTTAGAAGCACTTAGTACTTCTCTGATTATAGTTATCACTACTTTCTTACTTCAGAAATTATTTCTGATCTGATTTCTTCTATGCCTTTCTGCAGTTGTTTCTTTACTTCCAACACTATTATATCAGAGATTTCAGGTGTGTGATTTCCAATTTCCTCTATGCTAGAGTCTTCTGCTTTTGTACTGGGTAGACTCAGGGCCTGAGACTGCTTTTTGTTCCTTCTCTTTGTCATTTTGTGTACCACTGACTTTTGACCTTTGGTGTAGAGCTTGATAGAGTTATTACCTTAGCACCAGGTCTGGATCTAGGAAATTCAGACTCCTCCAGGTGGGTGTGGCTTGGGTCTGGCTGCTGTGCTCCATTTCTTCCTGCTGCAGCCTTGCAGTTGAACCCTTTGTGTCCCACTGGCAAGATGTTCTGCTCCTGAATCAGCTGGGTAGTTCTTTGCAGGGAATTCTGCTGAAGGGTTCCATGCTGGGCCTGTGCTCTGGGTCTATTTAGGATCCTGTGGCCTGGGCAGTCTCACTCACACCATCATTGCTTCTTTCTAAAGCAGTTCTGGAAGTCCTCTTTTGCAAGTGTCTTTATGAGCTTTGATAAAAAATATGATAGATGCCGCTAACAAATGCTGTCCAATGGAAGACAGGTTCATAAAAACATTATGAGGTACCCTCATCCATCTTATTCACTGGCTCCTGCACCATGCTGTGTGATCTCTTGCCATTCTCAATAGGCAAAATTACTATGAAAGGTGAACATTTTCAATCAATTCCCAAGTGTAAAACAGCCAAGACATCACAACTAAACACATTCATGAACATGACTCCCAGAGCTGTTTCAGAAAGCTAGAAGAGTGTTCAAAGTAAGGGAGAGTACTTTGCGGGCATTAATGGCAATATATATTGTATTATAATACATTGAAAAATTTTAATGCACTCTGTATTTCTTTATAATGCCTATTTCAGAGCTACTATTCAAATTCAAGAACCCTCTCTTCAGGGCTGGTGAGATAGCTCAGACGTCTAAAGTGCCTGCTACGTAAGCATAGGAAAAGTGCTCAGGGACTGCAGTTTTATGTCTTGCACCACATACTCTCCAGCCCTACCCCTGGGGTGGGCTGAGAAGGCCACAAAGAAAGAACCCTCCCTTCCAACAAAGAAGTAGTTTACATGGCTTTTTCTACAGGACAGTTTTCTTCTTTAATGAAGGAAGATTCACACCAACCATCAGTCTCTCTTGCTCTATGCCAGTGTTTTTTCCTAGAGTTATTAAAGATAAAGTCCAAGATAGAGGCCTGCTATGGAAGAATAATAGCAGGGGAAAATACACATGCATGACATGTAGGCGTTTTGCTTCATTTGGTATCAAGAGAGTTAACTTTTAGCTAGTTAGGAAAGATGTAAGGAAAACATGTAATACTTCATGTCAAGAAATAGCTATTTAACATCTTGAAGAATGCAGATATCACCTGGTATTTCAAACCCTGTTCATAGGAAGACCTGTTGGACTTGATTTTCCACTCTACCTTGGAAGAAACACAATGTTGTTAAGCCACTGCCAGGAAATTCCTTTCAAGACCTGACACTGCTCTGGAGTCCTGGGTTCTCTTCTTTGGCTGAATAGGTCCACACCAGAATGTAGAGTATGTCACGATGACGGATGTCAAGTGGTGCTGGGCGTGTCAGGGCCAACCAGCACAGTCTGGCTGGCTGTGCTTTCTCACGAGAGGGGCCTCATTGTAGGAAGCTGTGGTATAGGCTACAAAAAAATGCTGGCATCACTTCCTCATTCTTTCTGAAAGAGGAATGGGGAAAGTTAGGGTCCTTACGTTGAAGGAGAATAGGACGCTTATAGTCAAAAACTCAAGCCACCTGCAAAGTCTTGTTGACATTTGGTGTAGAGGCAAAACCTAAAAGCCAAAACTGCACACTTCATTTTGTCTTACTTTTAATCTTAAAAATATTTGAAGATTGTTATAGTAGATTTGTTGTATATATATGGTTTGTGTAACTGTACCAAGATAAAGATACAGAACAATTCCACTGCCTTTCAAAAATGTCATGTCAGTCTTTATATTTGCCTCCTGCAAGTTCCTAAACAACTGTCTTTTCTTCCTTGCTAGAGTTTTGTCTTTGAGAGTGTCACGTAAATGCAATCTTCAAACATATAACCTTTGGAGACTAGCTACCTATTTTGTTTTGTTTATCTGACACAGAGTCTTCTTATGTAGAGCAGTCAGGCTGGCTGTGAACTCACAGCAATTCTCTTGCCCCAGCCCCCTGAGTGCTGGGATTTCAGGCATATACCACCATAATCAGCTGAGATAGCTACTTTCAGCATAGTGCCTTTAATTAATTAGCATAATTTAGTTTTTAATTAGCATAGTGTCTTTGTGAGTCATTGAGATTGTTGAGCATTATTTTCCCCTCTCCTCTTTTTGTGTGTGCCTTTCTCTTCATGCTAGGGATGAAACCTAGGGCTCACCCACACTAAACATATGCTTTGTCACTGAACTACACCATTGTCTCAACACTTCCTTTCTTTTTCTTGCCACTCATATATGATGTTATGGGTATAGCATCACTCTTAACTTATTGAAAATTAACTAATTTTTTAAAAATTGAGGCATAAGCAACATACACTGTGGTTTAAATATGGCATGTCCCCTCTGAAATTCATGTCACAATTTAATCCCCATTATGAAACATTACATGACAGGACCTCTAAGAGGGGATTTGAGCTTAGCCTTCATGAGTGGATAGGTATTAATGGGATTAATGGAAGAGCAGGTTTGCCGTAAAAGCCAGGCTGCCCAGATTACTCACTGCTCCCAGTGTCTGGCCACATAATGGCCTGCACTTGCCTGGAATTTGCCCTTAAGAGGGCATTCATTACATACAATCCCTCCACTCTAGACTAGAACTTTTGTTCCAAATAAATCTCTTTTTTTAAAATAATATACTCAGTCTTTAGTATTGCATTAAATGAGAAAAGACAACAAACACACACACATATACCCCATAAAGTTTGTCACTTTATGTAAATTTTGTTAAAAGAAGAAATGGGATTTGAGATAATCATCATTCCATAAAAAGATAACCTTTAAGCTGGAAGCAGACTGTTGAACATGCCATGTTTGTCTGGTTTTCTTCAGCTTCCTGTCTCATTGTTCTTCTGCCTTCAGTGGGGGTGCGCCTTATGTCTATATTGGGAGAATTGTTCAGTACAAGTTCTTTCTCCTTCTGCTTGCTTTCATGTTATTAGCAAATGTTCACTTCGACTGATTTCTGTGTTGGCTCTCCAGCACTCTGAAATACTCTCCTGCAGTTTTTCTGACAGGTAGCACATTGTGCAAAGCAGAAACAACACGAAGTGGTCTGCCAAGGTCGGGAAGACTCCTTCCACCAAGCCCAGTCTCGCAGCACCTCAGTTCCCTCTGAGCCAATTGTTTTTTCAGCATTATTAGGCACCAATACAGAGCCGTTCTACACACTGCAAATATATTGCACATATTACCATACATGAATATATGTAAAAATATTCAGGTACAAAATATATCTGCATACAAATATACAAAATATGAATAGATACATATAAATTAGATGCATGACAAGCATGCACATGTACTTGGTGTGATCATAAAATACAGTGTGAAAGCATGATTTTTAAAATAATTATTGCAGTAAAAGACACCTTGCCATGAATTGTCCCTCAAAGTATTCCTCCCACTGCCACACTATCATTCTTGCCACTTTTGAAGTAGTTCTGGAAGTCCTCTTTTGTGTTTCAATCCATTGTCATGGTTACCTTGATGTCTTGAATCAAGTGAAAATCTTTACTTTTCTTTTTTCTTTTTATTTTTTTATTGAAGAACAAATAGCAATGAGACAGTTTCAAATCAAATTAATGGGACAGATTTAATAGTTAATACATTGCAAATTGTTTTCATAATGGTTTGTTGTCATACAAGGTGCATACATGATATTCTACTTACAGACACTATTATAGCAGATGTCTCTAATCAATGAATTAAGAGAATGTAGCTGTATACTTAACTTTTTTAAAGCTGAATTATTTTTTAAAGCACAGTTTCAATAATTAATACTTTCTACCTTGTTATTTTCCTAGTGGTTGTCCATAGTACTAGAACCAACATAATATCCTGTCCAAACACTATTAGTGCAAATTTTTCTTCTCATAGAATTATGCAGAAATGCTGCATATTTATCCTAACTGTACTGTTTATACAAACACATCATGATTCTTCCTTGTATCGCCTTTTTTTGTCTAGACCTGTCAAAGATGGGCACTCCCATGTCATTAAACCATTTGAGGTGCCTGCACTTGGCAATCCAACACAGTACAGCATTCCGCAATAATAGTGAGTTATCTGAAGAAGTTGTTGACTATAGCCATTTACAGCTCAACTTATTATTATGGCCCCACTTTATATACCTCATGGCTAACAACCTAAGTTCACAGATCAAAACTTGGAGAAATAGAAGGGCCTCAAGGTCAGCCAACATTTTGGCCCTAGCCTTTCAAGGTCAGTGAAGACTCAGGACATAGGAGAACCTGTACAGTAACATCATGACACTCAGTTGTGCCCCAAATTTTCTGATCAAGGAGATTATAGAGCTACAGAGGAAGGCGATCAATGATCTACAGTGTGCCTGGGGGGAGTCACATGGAGAGAAAACTTTCTCTCAGGCTCTCACAGAGAGCAAACTGGTCAAGCAATGGCCGAGACTCATCCACATGGATGACACAGACAAAAGATCTGCAAGTGAGGTACAGGATTATAAGATAAACCCTGAGGGGACTTAACTGACCTCATCAGATACAAAAGCTACATTTTTTGTTATATAGGTCTTACTTTATCTCAGTCTTAACCATCCAGCAGAAAAGTATAAAAATGTATAATATATATATATATATATATATATATATATATATATATATATATATATATATATATGAAAAAGTTTACCTTTCGTGGTCATTTTGACTTCAGGACAAGGCAAAAGTCATGCATCACCAGATCAAGGAAATAAGGTAGAGCAGGACACACAGTCACGTTCCCATAAACCTGCCAACCCTTAGAGGACCCTCGCCAGCTGCATTCATAACAGTCACAAGAGAGAAATCACAGATCAGCTTCAGAAACTGGCCAGACGATGGGACAGGTGTGTTCAAGGAGAGGGGGCAGTCTGAGGGTGATTAATGGCAATGTATCTCATTGTAATAGGCTCCCCCTACACCCATATATCAGGGTATATTCTACCAGTGTTTTTCACCTTACTTTTCTCTTTCAATTTTCCTTCATTTGGAACTGTTTCCATAAAAGTATATTTATAGTAGTTAATTGTGTCCATTTTATTTTGTACACGTGAAACATAATTTACTTCAGGAAAATCTCAATATCACATACATTGCTTTCAAAGTGACTTTCTGATGAATACCTGGATACATGATTTTATTTGAATCATTTCACATAGGCGAAACCATTTCTGTAGGACAATTACTTGCAAGGGAACATTTTGATTTAATTTTTAATTTAATCTCAGCTTTTGAAACATACTATTGAACTACCCTTCAGGGATGTCCATTTAGACTCTAGCAGTAATAGTTCACATTAGTTTTACATTTTCAGTATATATTTAAGACTATCTTTAACATGAATTCAGGCTTCATAATAAATATTCAGTGATGAATAGAAGGGAATTAGCATGAACAACTTTTCAATCTTTCTTGGTTTTTATGACAATCACAATTTTTTTTTAATTTAGGGAAGGGTCTACAGGGTGTTCAGGATCTGACTACTAGATAGAACTCTTAGTGATCTGCCTGTTTACAGCCTCCCAAGAGCTGGGATTACAGGAGAGCACCACCATGCCCAGTCTCAATTGCTGTCTCAGTGCTCCCTTGGGGTGAGGCGGGCATGGCAATTATTATTGCCCAGACAATTTTAAGAGTCTAAGCCACCTGGACACAGTAGTACAAATTTGTAATTCCAGGACCCTGACATAGGAAGATTGCAAGTTCAAGCCCAACCTGGTAACTTAGTGAAACTGTACTTCAAAATAAAAAATAAAAAGAGAGGCAGGGACATAGCTCAGTATGAAGACTCTGGGTTCAACCAACCTGAAGTACCAGATATTAAAAGGCCTAGTCAAATATTTCTAAGAATATTACTCAATTTACACTTATATTGCCTTTAAAACAATTACCTTTAAAAGCAGAACTAAAACAAAGAAAGATTGCTTAAAAGGAAGCAAGATAAGCTTAAATGTGTAGTCAGTAAGAATGTGTACACTTTTTTAAGACTACCATATTTTGAACCCATACTACATGCCAGAATTGAGTTAAACACTTTGCCCAGTGACAATAGCTAATACTTAGTGGATAATAAATTATGGTCATGTAAAGTGCCAAGGGCCTTATATGCATTATTTTATTTAATCCTCATAGTAATCCTTCAAAATTCTCCATAGCATGAGTCAGCAAACCATGGCACAGTCTACCCTCCCTACCTATGGGTTCTAGATCTGTGGATTCAACCAACTACGGTTGAAAACCCAAACTGCAGGGTCTGTACTGAACATACACAGATTGCTTGGTTTTGTCACCATTCCTTAGCAATACAGTCTAATAACAATGTATGTAGCATATATATGGTAGCAAGCATCATAAGTAATCTAGAGATTATTTAAAATATGCTAGACAATGCACATAGGTAACACGTAGATGTGTCATTTTCCATGAGTCTGGACCCCTGCTGGGGTCCTATAACCAATACAGCAGATACAAGGGACACATACATAAACTGCGCACCTCACATGGCAGGACTGATCCTCTTCCTCTTCCCTTCCTTACTCTGCTTTTCAATTTATACAAATTACCCATGCTTACTGTAAGTATTCAAGTGTAGAGGACAATAATGCAAAAGTGGAGTTCTCCAACCTCTCTGTCCTATACTGGAGATAATCTCTATTAACAACTCTGTGTTTATTTCCAGACTGTTTCCTGCTAGAGTCAAGATTTGAACCCACTTCTTTCTGAATCTAAAACCCTTCTCTGAAATTAATGCAAGCATCAAAGTGATGTAATTATATAAATCCTTTTTTTTTTTTTTTTTTTTTTTTTGTGGTACCAGAGATTGAACTCAGGACCTTGTGCTTGCCAGGCAAGCACTTATTTTACTGAGCTAAATCCCCAGCCCTAATTATATAAATTCTGAAAGGGAAATGGCTACTAAAGCCGGGCATGGTGGCGCAGGCCTGTAATCCCAGCACTCGGGAGGCTGAGGCAGGAGGATTGTTGAGTTCGAGACCAGCCTGAGCTACAAAGTGAGCTTAAGGCCAGCCTGAACTGAAGTGAGACCCTGTCTCAAAAAGACAAAAAAAAAAAAAAAAAAAAAAAAAAAAAAAAAAAAAAAAAAAAAAAAAAAAAAAAAAAAAAAAAAAAAAAAAAAAAA
>PVKA01015511.1:8464-33101 GCA_004027165.1 Ctenomys sociabilis | reverse complement strand
TCAATTAAACTAAAAGCAGATTCTGAAAACTGACACCTGCAAGCCCCCTTTGTGAACGTCCTATTTGTTGTCAATTGTTGGCAACAGTAATGAAATAATAATGTGTAATCCAAGAGGAGGAACAAAGATGCTGAAAAGAAAGCTGTCCTGCGGAACACCAGCTGGTGTAGTTCAAAGTTTGCTATAGAAGCGGAACCAAAGGCTCTACTAAAATTCTTGTGACCTCAGGAGCTCTCTGATGGAATCTGAATCTACCATGTATGCCCTTCCATTGGGAATCCAAGTAAGAGTTGTCTGAGCATCTGATCAGTAGGCAACAAACGCTTGGAAATACAGAACAGGAGCTAAGCCTGCAGATGCTTCAACACATCAGTACTTTAACTGATATTATATCATATCGATTGATATGTTTCCCAACTTCCATTGCTATAATTTAGTGTAAAAAAGCCCTAATTTAATCAATTTAGCAAGAACTTATATTATCATTTGCTATGAAGAACACAAGAGAAGTATAGAATAATAACAATAACAACAACAAATGATCAACATGCACTGGGCATTTAACCTGTGCCAGGGACTTTATCAAGTGTCTGACGTGCACTGTCTCATTTATTATTTACCAGACTTTTTTACGAGAACTACACTCAGGGACAGCTTATCCATTAGGCTCTCAGGGACAATGCATGTGACTATATTTTTAGGAACTCATTAAAATGTTTTAGTCTCCTTTTGAATGAGAAGAGAGCTACAAGGAACATAATCCTCTCTGAAATACATTACACTTTAGGCCAACCGTCACAAAAATGTGATTTGTAATCTTTTTTATGGGGAAAGGAGCTCATGAAGACAGAAGTGCCTTGGGCCTTGAAAAGTCATAGTGTAGTTTTCACCATAATCATTCTTATTTAACAGATGAAGGAACTGAGGCTCTAGGAAGTTAAAAAATAAAAGTTGAACATAGCTCTTCAGTACTCCACTGTCACCCATTTAACTACCTCACTGTATCCTACAGGGCAGGAAACTCATGCTGGTATAAAAACAAGTTTGTCATACATTAGCCAATGAAAAAATATCTTTAATAGTATAATTGAATGTTCCTGCATTTAAAGGCAGATGTTGTTTAGGGGGGGCCTGAACCTGTCCAGTTAGGAAGACCTCCTTGAAGAAAAAGTGCTTGCATGTGGAGGCGTACACCTATATTCCCAGCACTTGAGGGGCAGTGGCAGGAGGAGTACTGTGAGACCAGCCTGGCCTTCAGAGTGAGTTAGAGGCCAGCCTGAAGTGCAGAGCAAGACCCTGTCTCACTAAACAACAACAGCAAAACAGAAAACAGGTACAAATTTATAAATAAAATGTAGGTGAAGTGTTTAGGAGACAGTCCAAACAAGAAACACAGGCTAACCTTGTTAGTTTCATAACACAGCTACTTCCCTTCAATATCCCTGGGCCCAGAGAAAGCCAGGGGAGAAATCAGTGTAGGTGGGGCACAGCAGCCTGGGACTTAGAAGTAGGATTCTGATTTGGGTGCCCTGACTGCAAAGCCCCAGAGAGTGTTTACATGTGGGGGGTCTTAGGTCATTACACTGGAAAAGAAGCACCAAGGTGAAGATCTGGTGGTCTTGGGCAAGATACAGGAAGGGCAAGGAGAGGCGAGAAGCTTTGATTAAAGGACTAATCTGGGTGTGTTTTACTGAGCACTTGGTTCTTTATGGTTGATTGGGAGGAAGGAGGAATTAAAACAGAGAGACACGGGAAAAAGTAAGCATCAAAGTAGATGAAGGATGAAGTAGATATAAAGAGTAGAGCAGAACAATAGTCAGCAAAAGTTTAATTTTTGCACTTGTGGTATTGCTAGAATTTTAAAGCTGGAGGGTGGATGAGGAGCAGTTAAATTTAACAAAATAATGGCAGCAGGAAGGCCCCCTGAACCAGCTGGTTAGAGCTATTCAACACTAACCTTGGCTGAGCTTTCCACATGCCTGGGCCCCATCTGATAGACACATTATTTCTCAATCATGTTAACAGCATTAAGAACATTGCAGTCAGGCCTCGCTGTTCTTGCTGACTAGGAAACATTTTGTATTGAACGTGGGTTGTGTCGACACCAGCCTGGGCTATAATTGAATTCTCAGAGTTGCAATCCTCCTGCTGCTTCTCCAGGTGAGTGGCTCAGAGGGATAGTACGTCAGACATAGAAGGGAAAGCATGAATGTGGGAGAGTTGTGCAGAGCTTTAAAAAATAGGAAGAGTCATAGCATTAAGAAAGAGTCTTACATTCATTAAAACATATTTATTATACTGCATACTAATTATGTGTCAGGCTCTATGCTTGAAACAAAAGCAAAAGGACAAGCAAAGAGATGAATCACTGCTCTGGGGGAACTTGTAAGGACAGACATTTGGGAAAGTAATGTCACCAGCCATAGCATTAGGAGCAATAGATTCTAGACAGTAGGAAGAGGCTGATGAATTTGGGTTTAGCCACATTAGAGCTGGTGTCCTGAAAACGTGAGTGGGGATGGCCCATGTGCAACTGTAAGCTTGAGAATGATAGTCATAAGAGAAGTCAGGGCGAGAGAGATACATTCAAAGCACACCTACCAGTATACCAGTGATGACTGAATTTGAGAGAGGAAAGCACTGCTTTTCCCTGGGCAGGGTGGCCCACACCTGTAACCCTGCACTTGTGAGACTAAGGTAGGAGGATCACCATGAGTGTGAGGCCAAACTGGGCTACATAGTCAAACCTTATCTCAAAAAAGAAAAAAAAGTATTTTCAAGAGTAACAAGTACTCTGAGTGGAGACTCCTAGTAAAGCTACAGATGCTTAAAAAACTCAAGGAATAATTCAGAACTTAAGAAAAAAGGAAAAAAAACTTAGACCTATCAACATGACATAAACAAGTTGGCCAAACTAGCATGAGATCAGGATTAGAGTTCATTTGTAGGATTTTAAATTTCTCTATAAAGAACTGATATGTAGTTTGTGTTGCTGCTGATTTCTAAATGTTGACTGCTGAAATTTTATTTTTATTCTTTAAAGAGAATACAAATGTTTTCTTCAAAAGGAAAACATTAGAAATGATACAGAATTTCACTAAACAAATTAATAGGAATTTAAGAATTGTTGTATTACATGTTATTTTCAAATTGGTTGTTTAGATTACCAGATATAAACATGCAAAATGAATAGAAAAAGAAAGAGAAAAAAAGAAAAAATTAAGCTCCCTTCAATAAGACCAGCAGAAGTCCTGACTGCTGAAAGTTTAGATGTGATTTCTACACTCTTTTCTTCCAGGGGCTGGAGGTGTAAGCAGGGCTTTGCATATGCACTAGGCAGGTGCTCTCTGCCACTGAGCCATACCTTCAGCCCTAGATGTAATTTCTAAATGTATGAGGTTATATCAGATGTTATGTATTTATGTGTGGTCAACTAGAGAGGAATTTAATACAGAGAATTGATTCTGTGGATAATGGAGAAGCTAAGAACCCATCCGGGCACACTGAGAAATCCAGAGATCGGCAAAGGCAGGAAGCAATTAGCACTCCTTGGTCTAGAATCCTACCTGAGTTTGAAGCTTCTAGGTTACATATTACCACCATCTGGAATGAGTTAGAGCTGGTGCGGGACCGTTGAGCAGAAGCTGAGAGCCCGCAGCAGCAATTCGCCAGAGGCTGGAAACATTCAAACTTTTCCCTCCCCTCTCCACAGGCGGCCTGGGAATCAGATTCGCTTCATCTGGAGAGGAGAAAGTGAGAAACAGAACAGGGACGTTAACTATGTTTTTGTTCCTGGTTTTACTTTCATTATATTGTGATTAGGCCATATGTATGATGATGTATGATGATGACGATTTGGTATTTGTTACGGTTCACTTTGCGGCATAGAACATACTCAGCTTTTGTAAACGTGCCAAGAGCTGCAGATTCTCCATTTTCCACATGTGTCCACCATATTTTCTTTGTTCATTGTGTTATCCACACAATAGAGATAAATCTTCTTCATTCATATAATTATTTTGTTTGCATGATGTCAGTTTTGGAAATCGGTTGTCAAAAACTCTCATGATGGCTGCAGATTTATCAAATTCAGATGTTGGCTACTTGGAAATAAAATGTGGGAGAAGTGAAAGAAATGAGGTATAAAAGAAATGGGTTTGATCCCTGGTTCCACATACCAAGCTGGCCCCACCCTGGGGGCTTGCTGAGCCAGGGACCAAGTCCGGGCAAAGTGATGCACACCTGTAATCGCAGTGCTGGAGGGGCTGGAAACAGGACGATCACTACGAGTCTAAGCTGCATAGTAAGACCCTGCACTAAATACACAAAATTAAAAAAAAAAAAAAGAAATGAGATGTGTTACATACATGTACCAGCTCTGACAAGGAGAATCATGTACTGTAAATGTGTATTAATAAAAAAAGTGGACAAGAATATAGTGCATTTCACAGGGTACTGCGATGATGAAAAGACTTCACCTATGTAAAGAAATGAGCACAATATCTAAATTGTTATTCAACATATGCTTTCATAGTCATCATTTAGTATATGGTTAAAGGAACAAGGACCTGGGTATGAGGTGAGAAACCTAACTTCTCTATTGAGGCTTATTATGGGTGAACTCTGTCATAAGTTATCTTTCAGTAAAGGGGGATTGACTTGTTTATACATTTTTGGGGTTTTGTTTTGTTTTCTTTTTAAGCATTAAAAAAATTATTTTAAAGAGGAAGAAACAAAAACAAATAATAAGAACAAAGACAAGGGCTTGGGAGATCGCTCAGTAGTATAAGTCTTGCCTAGCAAGTGCAAGATCCTAATTTCAAACCCCAGTACAAGAAAAAAAAAAAAAAACAAAAAAAACAAAAAAACTACCATAAGACAGTAAAAGTGGTTGTTTGGTCCTGAGGACCAAACCGAGGGCCTTCTGCTTGCTAGACAAGTATTCTACCACTTTGCTAAATCCCCATCTCCAACTGACTCAATCTAACAAAGCTACCAAGAGATGAAAGGATAAAAGTTGAGAAGACTACTTTCAGCAACTTTCAAAAGATGGCAGAATCAAGGAAAGATGTTTTTTCCTTTTTGTTTTCAAAAGAATTTCTTTGTACATATTTAAGGCGTACAACGTGATGTTCTGTGTAGTACAGACACCTAGTAGAAAAGTCACGATAATGCAACAAGTAAACATGTTCATGATCCTTCAGAGTTACGCTTTTTTGTGTCTTTGTGAAAAATTAGCTAAAATCAACTCTTTTAGCAGGAACTCTATGCACCATACAATTTTATTCTTCATGTCTTAGCAGTGTCCATACCTGCTATTCTGAGTCCTCTGAGTTACATCTCCCCATCTTCATCATACTAGGGCAGTGAGGGTAGGTCATGGTGTTGGGCAGAGAATCAGAAGATGGAGGAGCTGGCTACGTGTACTTCCCTGTTTGCAGCATTGCCCTATACTGATGTCTGGGTGGGTTCTAGGCACAGAAGCCAGCCCCGAAAGGCTACAGCAGAGCGGAACTCTGGCATACATGGCTGCAGTGACAAAGCTACATCAGTGTGCGGAACAACAGTGATTTACTGGAGTGTGATGTGTTGCATGATTAGTAAGCAGGTTATTCTCTAGACAGGCAGCAAATAGGCAAAGGTGATTAATTTGATGAGGACTTATAAGCACATATGTGTCCATTTGTGGAATTCTTGCATGGGCTCCTGTGTGGAATGACAGCTGAAATTATGAATTCCATATATTCATTTCTTTGGCTGATTTTAGTGGGATTATGCATGACTGTCCTTCCCACAAGTTTACACAATTCTTTCATTACAATTATTATGCAATCTGAATTTTAGAAAAGGCTACAAGTGCTTGGAAAAAATATTTACACCCATGTGAATCTTAATTTATAATTATATATCCTTCTCCACTGGATTAGTCTTTAATTCCTTTTTGCCTTTCTTCTCTGTGTGGTCAAGGAGGAAGGCATTATTTTTAAGCCTGTTGCAATTGAAACAATCTGTCACTAATCAGTTTTATATCTATTGCACATAAATTATGTTAGATCCAATTATGAAGCCATTAACACATTTTATATAAATAGAAAATAAAAAACATGCTGTAAATGGTAGATTTAACATGAATTTCTTATATCTTGTCTTCCAGAAACTACTAAAACTATGAGTAAAAGAATATTTTAAAGTTTACATATAATAGTTATTTAGAAGAGATAATTGTGGGAGTTAGAGAATAGATGACTATGTAGTGATAGGTTGAGTAGCACTAAAAAAATTGAATCTAATCAGGCAGTGAAGAAAACTAACACTAATCTAATTTACAAGATATCTCAAGATTTGAAAATTAATGTTAGAAAGTCCCTGTGAAGTGGGAAAAGGAGTAGAAACTAAATCAGGAGGATGGTTAGGTGTCTGATTTAGAAGAATTTGAATCCCTAGACTCCTCTCCATATGTACATGCAGTCTCAGGCACTGACCTATCTCAGTTGGCAAAAGAATGAGGGTTATTTTCAGATGGGGTAACGTAGATGGCTCTTCATGGAAAATGCCAGCACAGTTGGAGGGTGAAGGAATGGTACTGAAAAACAGAGGAGTAAATGAACTTACACACATTGACTTTTAAAGTTCTTCCTGCCACTTTCATTTGTCCTTGCTCTGGACCCAGGAGCACTGAAATCAGACCTTCACTCTCTCAGTAAGACACCAGAAGGCTCTTCTCTGGGAAATACTCCTCATCTGTGATAAAAATCTGGTATGGAAAGGGTACTGATGATTACAGATGTTATCTAAAATGTCCTTGAAAACCTCCCATTTGTTGAGGCTTTGGTGACCAGCAGATGGGCTTTGCAGAGACTGGACCATGTAGGCTCTAACTTCATCAGTGGAGCAACTCATTGATGGGGTCAGAATTTAATGACCTTACTGAAAAGTGATGGAAACAGGAGGCAGGGCTTAGTTAAAGGATGTTCGTCATAAGGATGTGACTTTAGGGAATATATATAGTCCCTGGTCCTTTACTTTTCTTTGTCTATTTCCCAACTGCCATGAGTCAAGCAGATTTTCTCCACCTTGTCCTTCCATCAGGATGTTCTACCTCACCTCAGGCTAAGATGATAGTCAACCATGTACTGAAACCTCTGAAACTGCAAGCCAAAGTAAATCTTTCCTCTTCAAGTTATTTCTCTCAGGTATTCTGTCATGGATATAAAAAGCTAACTAACATACTAACAATGGAAATTTCCCCATTAAACAGTCCATTCCTATGCTACCACAGTAAACAAAGCTTGTAGCAGACCAACCCATTTTCATATCTTCACAGCATCCAGCCTATGTTTTAGCAAACTAATCTTTAATAATCTGATACTTCAGTTGGCAAATGGCTCCAAGCTCAAACTTTCCACTATTTATCAGAAAAGTTTAAAACAAATATACTGTGTTCATAACTTTGCTTGATAGTTGAACCAAAAAAAAAAACCAACTTGAAAAAACCTGTCCCAGCCAACTATAAGTAATATGTCCTGTCTCACTGTCATCACAAAAGAGTGATGCTTCACTTTAAGCACTGCTCTTACTTGGAAAACATATAGTGCTTTGTTAATGTGTTAAAATATTAGTTATTGTTTTGTGTGTGCTTTACTTTGAGCTTAATTTCCATAAAATATCAACCCTGATTCAAGAGAAATGATACCAGCAGTAAAGCTAAAAGGAAAACTAAGAACCACAATGGTGTTAAAGAAAGGAATTGGGGCATGGCAGTGCATACCTGTAATCCTAGCACTAGGGAGGCTTAAGTAGGAGGAGAGTTGTGATCTTGAGATTGGCCTTGGCTACAAAGTGAGCTCAAGGCCAGCCTGAACTGTGTCGCAAGACCCTGTCTCAAAAAGGCAAAAATAAAAAAATAAAGTCAAGTCCAAGGAAGAAATCAGTGCAAAATTTGTAAAGTCCTGGAAAAATGAACTTATGAATGTAATTTTGGGGCCCTCAGAAGCAATTACTTGGTTTTACACTATTTCTTATGGGAAAAGTATGCTTAATTCTCAAACTTTTTGGTGTTTGAACATGAATTTGGACAAATTGAGTTCAATTACAGAAGTATCATCATATCAGATACAAAGACTATGAGGTATTTTCTCAAGGTCTTGTCCTAGAAAGTCAAAGGCCAAGTATAAAGAAAAATAAAGCAATGTCAAAGAAATAAAAGCAATGTAAATATCAAAAACCTCACAAAATGGAGCCACTATTCGTAAGAAAGACTAGAAATCTGTAAAAAAGTAAACAATTGGTACATTTCAAAAACATCAAGAACATTTTTAGAAATTAAATATAGTAGAAATGAAAATTTTCAATAGAAAGGTTAATATAGATGAAGAATTTTTTCTCCAAAAAAGAAAAGGAGATGGACATATCTGATAAAAGTTAAGATAATTAGAAAAATTAGTCAAGGAGTATTTAAAGAAGAAAAATAGAGGAAATGAGGAAGAGGTAGCCAAAGGTCTTAATTTGCAGATTGAAAAATTTAACAAATGAAAACAGATACAAGGTAATGAAAAACATTGTGATGTTATTTTATGTTTGGTTTTTTGAGACAAGGTCTTGCTTTAAGGCTGGCCTTAAATTTGCCGTGTAGTCCAGGCTGGCCTCAAAACTTGTGGTGGTTCTCCTGGCTCAGTCTCCTGAGTGCTGGGGTTATAGGTGTGCAACACCATACTGAGCTGGTGCTGGGATTTTAAATACTGAAGACAAAAAGAAGATTCTGCATGACTTTAAAAAGGAAAAACTAATATCCTGGTCATGTACACAGGATCACTAATGTATAAGAGAAAAATATTCTGAAAACTTATGAAAATGATCCACAATAATGGTAACAAGGGCCATCAAAAGTAAGCTTAAACTGATTTAATTGATCAATAGCAACTCCCTTCAATGAACCTGTTTTTGCAAGCCAAGCAACGAATGTTTGTCCTTTGCTTCAGAAAGTCAACCAACACCATAGTGGATGTTTAAAAAAAAAAAAAAAAAGTCAGAATATATAAGAGTGATTACTAGAGGCCAAGGAAGGTTGGGGGAAAGAAAGACAGTGAGCAGTTGGTATAATGGGCACCTGTACGGGATTAGGTGGATGTCCCAGTTCCCCAGCAGCAGGTTGTCTCCCTGTCCTTCGACACAGGGAGTGTCAAAGGGGCCGGCCAGACAGCTCAGTGGATTAAATCACCTGCTTAGGCAGACACAGGGGTCAGAGGTTTGATCCCCTGCTGACCCTGCCCCCGAGGGTGTGCGGAGACTGTGACTGAGACTGGGTGAGGCGGTGTGCGCCTGCTATCCCAGTGCTTGGGTAGCTGAAAACAAGAGAATCACTAAGAGTCCTATCTGTGTAGTGAGACCCTGTAGACCCTGCACTAAATGCAAAAAAGGAAAAGAAAAAAATCAGGGAGCCTTGGGACAGGAGGCCCCGTAGAAGGAGAAAAGACTGGATGGAGGCCTCAGAGACAGTTACTAAGGGAGGCTGAGGCCATTTTCTAGAAGTGGCTTCTGCATTTACAGAATCAGCTCAAGCAATTAGAAAGACACAGACAAAGAAACGAAACCCAGGAAGGTCTCAGATAGTGTGATTAATTTAAGAATCACACTTTCCCTTTTCTTTATCTTTAAACCTAAACTGCTTATCTACAAACCCCACCCATAACCGTTTTTTTCAAAGAAAATTATTTGTATTGGTACATTTTAGGTATATGATCACATTCATTGTGGAGCATGATGTAACATAACCTGATTCTTTTTTTCCCATTCCCCTCCCTGCCCTTTAGCCCCTCTTCCCTCCTTATTTACAAAAGATTTGTTTCCCTTTGTTTCCTCTCTCTCTCCACACACACACACACACACACACACACACACACACACACACACCCTACCATTTTCAAATACATTGTCTTCTTTTATTTTAAAAAAAGAAGAATTAGATGGCAGCAATATGCTCTGGCATCTTACGGGGATGGCTCTAGTTCTTGATACCCTATTATATATTTTCTGAATTACTAGAGGAGGCAAGAGGAGCTAAAGGTCCTAGACATAAGAAAGTGGAAATGTCAATTATCATGATTTGATCAGTACAAATTGTATATTATATATATATAGATAGATAGATAGATAGATGTGTCATATTGCCCTGAATAAATTTGTACAACTACTATGTGTTAAGTTTTTTAAGTTTGAAAAGATAAAATAAAAAGAAAACACATAAAAATAAGTTTAATGAAATGAATATTAATTACCAGATATGTTCAGTACATAATATATACAAGTATCAAATTATTACACAATACCACATAAATTTGTTCAACTAAAATTCTAACAATTTTGAAAATCTGGTCTGGGTATGTTTTAGCTCGGTGGTCTAAGTGCTTGCTTGGCAAGCACAAGGACCCAGGTTTGAGCCCCAGTATCACCCGCCGTGCCAGTCCTGAAACCCCAGGCATGCTGACCAGCCACCAAAACTGGGCATGGAGGCATGTGCCTAAATCCCAGTGCTGTAGAGGCTGAGACAGGAGAATCACTATGAGTACAAACTGTGCAGCAAGACCCTGTATCAATTAGATAAATAAATATATATATTTTTAAAAAAATCAACTAAAGAAAAAGAAAAGAGGGAACAAAAGAAAAAGAAAAGCCAAGTTAGTCAGGGATGGACCTACTCCAATAAACTTTTGTGGCTGATCACAAAACCTGTCCCAAGGAACTATAATTCTAAACATGATGAGAACCCACTTGAGCCCCTGAAAGCCACCACTCCCTGGACTCCATGCTTCTTAAAAACCCCAGACACAATCAAAATTCTGCTCTGCTAGACTGTCTCACAAGTACTGCTTTCCCGCACTGCGACATCCAATAAATTCATCTTTGTCCTTTTGCTTCATGTATTCGTTTCCTATCAGAATAAAATACTTCACACCTAAAATTTAAAGAACAGCTTGATTTTGGCTCAGAGGGCTCAGTCCACACTTGGTTGGTTGGCTCGGAGGCAGAAACCATGAGGGAAAAGCTACTGAGCCCAGTAGCAGACATGAAGGAGACACAGTGACAGAGATCATAGTGACAAACAGAGACAGAGACAGGGTTTGAGAAAAGACAGGAATAAAAACACACCCTTGTAGGTCATGACCCTAGTATGTCACCTCTTAGGACCAAGCTCCACTCCTAGGAGTACATTTAGTCATGAGCTCATTGGCGGACTTCTCCACCAGTGAGTAGAATTCCCTGGCGATCCTTCCGGAAGCCTCGCCTCAGAAAACAAGACCTTTAGGGGTCATGACCACTAACCCAGAAATGCCTCAGGTATTCAATGCTGTTCTTATTTTTTGGTACACATTTTTTTTGTTTTTTGGACTACAGGGCAATAGTAGCATTGGAAATTAAAAAACAATAGAGAGAGCCCTTCAAAATCCTGAAGGAATTAGCAAGCTAAATTCTACATGCAACCAAACTGGCATCAAAACAGTAGCAAAAAGACACTTTCAGACTTACTAGGTCTCAAGCAGTTTAGTTCTTATTCACCTCTCCTGGGGAAGTTACTACAGAAATGTAAGCAAGAAGAAGATATGGTTTACAAGAAGTATAATAAAAATAAATATAGTAAATATAGTAAAATATAATAATAGAATAAATACATTTAAAAAAATTACAGGGCAATCCTACAACGATGCTGGATAGAGATTTTATGATGATAGCTTACAACTCAGAGAAAAAGCCAGTCCACATTAGTGCTTATATCAGTTACATAGTGCTCTATTACAAACTGACCTGAAATGCAGTTTGAAAAAACTTTCTGCTGGGGAGATGGCTCAGTAGAATAAGCACTTCCCTTGGAAAGAACTTTCTGGCTAGGTATAGTAGCACACACCTACAATTCCAGCTCTTGGGAGAGTACAAGGCCAGCCAAGGCTACAAAGTGAGTTGAAGGCCAACTTGGACTACATAGGGAGGTCCTGCCTCAAAACACAAAGTGAAGGAAGAGGAGAATAGGGGTAGGAGGAAGGGGTGGAGGAGAAGGGAAGAAAAGAAATAGGATCTTCTATAGGTGGTTATACACTGCCCTCAAGAATGGGATTGGTGTGGTTGAGAAGATGGCTCAGTGGAATAAGCGTTTCCCTGGCAAGTACAAGGGCCTGAGTGAGCCTATTTGTTCCTTCCATAAATGAGGATGTGCTGAAGTCACCTTCTACCCTACTGTGAGGAACGGCCCTACCACACACCAAACCTGCTGCCTCCTTGATATTGAACTCTGAGGCCTCCAGAAATATAAGCCTAAATTTCTGGTATTTATAAATTATTTTAACAATAAAGTAAGTATTACATGCTTTCCATCATATGAGGAAGCTAAAAAAAAGAGACTTAGGATGGGCTACCCTAGTAGGGTAAGGAGAATGAGGGAAAGAGAAGAGAGAGGGAAGGCCAGCCAGGGTAGTAAAGAGAGAAGACATGCTCAAAGCAATGTACGGGCATGGATGGGAACGTCACAGTGCAAACATTAATTTGCACAATTAGTGATTTAATAATTAGAACTCTAAAATGATAACTGGGTGTTGGTGAACATTTGCCATCCATGTACTCTGGAAGGTGAGCCCAGGAAGCGGACAAGTTCAAACCAAGTCTGGGCAATAAAATGATTTAGCAAGACCCTATCTTACAATGAAAACGGCCTGGGATATAGCTTAGTGCAGCGTGAAGGTCCTGGATTTTGTCTCACAGAAACAAACTAGAAACTATTTGATCTGAGACATTTTGATAATAATTGCTCCAGTGGACTAATATAATTAAATTGACTAAAATTATAATACAAATATATTAGAAGAGAGATGGCATGCAAAGAATTGATTAAAAAAAAATGGTAGGGCAGGAACGAGAGAGAGCTGAGTATCACTCTTCCAGATTAGAATAATCAAAGATCTCATCTAAAACTGCAAAACCAAGAAATACCAATATAAGAATGTTATCTAGGAAAATGATAACAAATACCAAAACAATTAGGTAAGGAACTGGACCTGTTTGAAGGAAGAAACTACAATCATAGGGAGTGGGGAGTGGGTGTGAGGATCAGAAACTGCTGATTTCCACTTGGAATTTTAGAGAAGCATTTGCCTTTAAAATTACATGTTAGGGCTGAGAATATAGATCCGTTGCATAAGTGCCTGCCTAGCAAAGCGCTAGGTCCTGAGTTTGATCCCTGGCACCAAAATAAATAAATAAGGGTTGGGGAGATAGCTCAGTAGAATAAGCGCTTGCCTGGCATGTTCAAGGGCCTGAGTTCAACTCTCGGTTCCACCAAAAATAAATAAATAAATAAGTAAATAAAGAAATATTTATAAAATAAATAAATAAATACAAAACTATGTGTTAAACTTGGTTTTTAAAAAAAGGAGAAAAAGGAACAAAAGGAATGGATTAATTTCTTTCATTCAGATTAACATGCAATAATCTCTGTCTAATAGTTAGTGAAAAGAAGTAAGATTTTAAAAAATTATTTATGTAAATGAAGAGGGTGGCAGTTATAAATACATGGTTGTATTTGCATACGTCAACTTATGGGCAAGCTCTGTTGAGTCTATCTCCAAATAAATCCTGACTGTAGCTGCCCCTCAGTGTTCTGTTGCTGTCATACCAGGACTGCCATCATCTCTCAGGGCTCCAGGGAAAATAGGCTCTTTAATGGTTCCCAGGTCTGCTGTCTCTGCTCATGTACTTCAAGAAAACAAATCAATCACATTGTCTCCTCTGTTCAAAACACTTAGACCTTGTATTTCCAACACATCTGATGAAAGCAGATTCTTCAGTAGGCTCAGCATAGCCTCATGTGGTCTGGGTCTTAACTCTTCCTTGTGTTGTTGCAGCATAGTTTTCCTCAGGGACTCTGCAACTCCTGGTCCCTGCGCCTGTGAGCTTACCCCAGGCATCAGTGGGTTTCTATCACTGTTTGCTCTTTAAGTATATACTTGATACTGAGATGACTTTTGACTCTCTCCCTCCGCACAGCATGAGTTCCATGAGGGCAGCCATATTTATCTGCTTTGTTGCTGGCATTCAGGCCCAGGTCCCTTAAGCACAGCCTGGTACATAATGGCCATAATTCATAAAAGTCTTTTAAATAAATTAATGAACAATGAAAAGTATATGCTTTTTTGAGGGGCCTGCCCATTAGCTCAGTTGTGCAAGAGCCTTCTTAAGCAAAAGTGGTCAGGCTCAGGATATTGTGGTTCAATCACCGGATCCTCATACCTTCCCACACCTGCCCTTAAGCCATACTGAGGCAACTAAAAAAAAAAAAAAAAAAAAAAAAAACCTTCTGAAAAATATGTGCTCTTCTTCAAAGGTAGAAATGGTAAATGACAGAGACATAGCCTGCTATTTTTGAAAGCAAAGAAAAAAATCCACTTACTTTTGGAAACTTCTCAGAGGAATCAGGAAGTTGGGTGATGGGTGAGAGAGCAAGAGACTTTCACTTCTCTAGGTCCCCTGCCTCTGACTCCTGGGCCAAGTCATGGTCTCCATGCTTGCTGCACACTTGTGGGGATCTGTCTGTAAGTCTAGACCTAAACTGATAGTGCATTGGTCTTGTAGATGGTGGTTATGTTTGATTTGTCTCAGTTTTAAAATTATTTGAATCAATATCAAAGTATAGAAATTTTAGACAAAAGTCTGGATTGCTAGCTTTATGAGATGGTAAAGGAATTGGCAATACTAGTGCTATGATTCGTTGGAGCACATGAGCATTTAGAAGAAAGGTTGTGTGTGTGTGTGTGTGTGTGTGTATGTGTGTGTTTCAGTATACCAATACCTTCCTAACAGCACCCTGTGGGCTCTCATGTGACTCATCTCAAGCATGTATCTGCCTGATTTTGCAGGCCTTTCATGTTATGGTCTTTAGTTTATATCCTTTCTCAGAACCTGTTTTAAAACTTTAGCCAAGGGCCCGGGAGATAGCTAAGTGGAATAAGCACTTCCCTGGCAAGTGCAAAGGCCTGAGTTCAATACCTGTTTCTGCCAAAAACAAAACAAAACAAAAAATAGCCTTTTATATGCTGCAGGATACTAATCAGCTTTTCTTCTGGATGGTTAACAACCTAAGTTTACAGATCATAACTGGAGAAATAGAAGAGCCACAAGGCCAGCCAACATTTTGGCTCTAGCCTTTCAAGGTCAGCGAAGACTCAGGATGTAGGAGAACTTGTACTGCAACATCATGAAACTCAGTTGAGCTCCAAATTTTCTGAACAAGGAGATTATGGAGCCACAGAGGAAAGAGATCGAAGATCTATAGTGTGCCTGGGGAGAGTCAGATGGAGAGAAAACTTTCTCTCAGGCTCTCACAGAAAGCAAACTGGTCAAGCATTGGCCGTGACTCATCCACATGGATGACACAGACAAAGGATCTACAGAATAAGGTACAGGACTACAAGATAAACCCTGAGGGGACTTCACTGACCTCATCAGACATATAAAGTACATGTGTTGGTATATAGGTCTTGCTATCTAGGTCTTAACCATCCAGCAGAAAAGTATAAAATGAAGTATACATCGTGGGGCCATAATAATAATTTGAGCTGTAAATGGCTATGGTTGACAACATCTTCGGATAACTCACTATTGTTGTGGAATGCTGGACGGTGTTTGATTGTGTTGTCGAGTTCAAGCATCTAAGTTTGTTGAATGATAATGGAGTGCCCATCTCTGACAGGTGTAGAGAAAGGAAGGGGTGTAGAATGGAAGAATCATGAAATGTGTGTATGAACAGTACAGTTGGGATTGACAACGCTGTGCTTCTACATAATTCTATAAGGGGCAAGATTTGGACTAATGGTGTTTGGACAGGATATTATATCAGCTTCTAGTACTATGGACAACCGCTAGGGAAATAACAAGGTAGAAAGTATTAATTATTGAATCTTTGATGTAATTCAGGTATAAAAAATAAGATACATAAACAGCTACACTCTCTTAATTTACTGAAAAGAGACATACATTATAATAATGTCTGTAAGTATAATATCATGTATACACCTTTTATGATACCAAAACATTATGAAAACAGTTTGCAGTGTATTAATTTATGAAACCCATCTTGTCAAGCTACCTTAAAACTGTCTCATTGATATTTGTACTTCAATAAAACAAAAGTAAAATTAAAAAAAAAATTTCCCTTCCAATTAAAAAAAAAATTCTGAGATTCAGGTAAGGTGGAGTTTGATGAATTATGTTCAAATACAGCTGCCTTCCTGTATCTGTAAATAAAAATCTGCTGGACCATGAAAAAAAAAAATAAATAGAAAAAATAAAACTTTAGCCAAATCATACTTATCTGATAACAGTAGAAGCCCTGAAATTTGCTAATAATCTATTTGTTTTTAAAAAGAATGAATGCAAATCTGTGACTTCAGAAGTATTCCTGTTCTAACACTATACTTATTCTCTTCTAATTCTGTTGAGCGAAGTGCTAGAGAATGGGGTATTTGTTGAGACACCAGAAACTGAACTTCACCTGGAGTCTGTCCCTGTGAGTCACCATTCTTGGGTGTGTGCTGGCTGAGAACAACTGATCACTACTGCACAGTTTGCACCTGACATTCTAATTCTCTGTGGTTTGCACCTGACATTCTAATTCTCTATGAATACATAGAGTTGGTAAAAGAAACACACACACATGCACATGCATGCACACATACAAATGCACACTGAGATGTACACACCTAAGCACAGAAACATGTATATGGCAAAAGTAGGAAAGATGACTTTTTTCTTAATATAATTTGCTCTAATAACAATTTTTTTAATCCTTATAACAGTCATGTGGGTAATTTTTCTTTTTTGTCTTAATTTTCTAGGTGAGCAACTGAGGCTTAGAAAAGTGAAGTTGTAGTCATGTAACTACTAAATGATGTACTTCAAATTCAAATTCAGGTTGAATTCCAAAGCCAGTTATCTATAATAAGCAGTATCTATGCCTTCAAAACAAACAAGAAAATAAACTACCTTTTGATAAAGATACTGAAATATCTCCAATAAGTTATCCATGTCATTAAAATAACTTTATAGGTTATTTTGTAATCTATGACAGCAAGATGTCTTGAGACAGATTAACAGAAGAAAAAACAATGAATATTCCATAATAGAATTAAGTAAAGGCTTATGCATATTGTCAAAAGAAGGTAAAATCTTAACATTTCTAAATTCAAATAGTAAACAATTAGAAATTATTGATACAAAAATGGGAAGTTGCTTCTTGGCCACAACTTCTATTTATTGTAGGCAATAAGTAGAGGCTCAATTATTTAAAAAAAAATAAGAAAAAGATCAGCCGGGGTTCAATCTCCAGGCCTGCCATGCCCCACCCCTGGGGTGTGCTGAGACCGGGTGTGGTGGCACATACATGCCTGTAATCCCAGCTCTTGGGAGGCTGTAAGCAGGCAGATCACTACAAGTCCAATCTAATAGTGAGACGCTGAACACCCTGTAGACCCTTCCCTAAAAAAATACAGAAAAAGGAAAGAAAATACAAGATCAAATCTCCTGCTCTCCAAAAGGAGCATTTTCAGTATGACCAAGGAATGCTGATGAGTCATTGACAGTATTGAGACTGAGACTTCACTCTCACAGAGTTTATTCTCTACTAGAGCAGCTGAGGACTCTATGTGTGCCACAAGACAGCTCGAGGTTACATGAGCTCCAATCCTGGATGGTGCTGTCAGATGGGCAAGGAACTTTTGGCTGAGGGTGGTCACAAGGAGCTCTGAGGCTGAGGCAGCGAACAGTTACGAGGTCACTCTGACCAGGCTGCATATGACAACACAATCTATGTGTGCACTATTGAGAAAAGAGACGTGGTAACTACACCCTTTCACCAAGAGATAAGATACAAGGCTTAAATAAGTTAATCAGAATATTTCTGAGCAAGATAAGATAAGGGGTTAAGAGGACAGAGGGCGAGGCCACTGCTGACTATAATTTCTCCTGCAGAAATGAGAAATGGGTTATGCAATTCAAGACAGCTTGCTCAAAGGAAAGAATAATATACTAATTAGATAGAAAGTTGAAAAAAAGTTGGGTATCTATTATGAGTACAGGTATGTGTTGGCGGAAGGCAGAATTTTAAGTGTAAAATCAAAGATAAACCCCTAAGTTGTGGGGTGACTTAAGGGAAACTTTTTGGCCTCCTCTTTAAGTTTTTATGTTTTCTAATTGAACAAGTAATACATGAATATACTTTCCATGGAATATTACACAAGTTATAGGTCAAAATAAGTCTTCTTTACCTCTCAACTGTTTCCGATTACCTCCCCAATGATCATTTTTCTGGAATTTGATGCATAAGTACATGTAGTATTTCAGCATAATGCAAAAAAGAAAAGAAAAAAACAAATATAAAGCTTGCAGGAATGATAGCACTAATTACTTTTTATTAAACAGGTGCTGTACCCAGTGGTTTTTATAAAGTATTATTAGCACATTTCCAAACATACTGTGAATCTCTTTGAATCAAGGACTTGGAATATAACAATGGCCTTAAGTTCACTACCACCTCCAAGCTTGGCATCCTTTATCCACCATGTATTGATAAGGAAAATGAGCCTTAAGAAAAATTATGCAAGTCACCCAGTGTTGCTTTGTGTGAGTCCTAGTGCTTGGATTCAAATCCCTACCTATTTCACTTTAAAGCCTACTCCTGTTTGCAATTGTCAAAGATGTTCAAACTATGTGTGCTAAAAGCAGACACCTTTGCATATTTTAGTTGAAAACACAGTTAAACTATCATATGGTAAGCTAATGCAGAGGAAAAACGAACATGGAAGTCCTCTGGTTCATTCAGTAGTCATGTGCAAAGACAAATTTGTTTTTACCAAGAGGACTAGATGAAATTTCTGACATCAAATTTCTCAAAGGCCAATATTGCCTACTGTTAAACAGCTTTAGAGACAAATACCAAAGAGTAGCATCAGTAGAAACCATAGGGTAGAGATTACCCAGTTGTGATTTTACAGTCAGACTACCTGTCTATGCCAGCTCTATCACATAAAAGCTGTTTGATAATGCCTCAGGATTTGGGGGTTTGTAAGATAGGAGTAGCAATGCTACCTTTTTTGTAGAGGGCAGAATTCTAAGAAGGCCTTAGTATTTCTGCTCTCTAGTGTGCATATAACTGTCACACCCCTCCCAACTCCAAGTGTGGAGCAACAGCAGTGACTATGCAGGAACATCATTCCTGTGAATAGGTTATTGATCAGTTGAGCTGGAGTTAACCAAAAGAGATAATTATGGGCGAACCTGGCCAAGTCAGCCTAGAGCAGTGGTGGTGGACCTTTGGATACTTGATGGTGTTAATTTGCTTTTCTTTTAAAACAAAAGATGTTGAGAGCCAGCCAAATATTTCAGCAGATTAAAGCACCTGCAAGCAGATGCAGGAGCTGGGGGTTTGATCTCTGGGCCTGCCATGCTGGCCTCATCCTTGGGGTGCACTGAGATGGCAAATGAGACTGGGCAATTGAGACTGAGCATGGCGGCCTACACTCTTGGGAGACTATTATAAACAGGCAGATCACTAGGAGTCCGATCTAGTAATGAGACCCTGAACACCCTGTAGACCCTTCCCTAAAATACAAAAATAAATAAATAAATAAATAAAACAAAAGATGTTAACCTATGAGCTGTTTTGCTGAAGAAAACTTAACCATTAAGATTTAATCGATGTGTGGCACTTTATCATAATAAGTGGGTTGTGG
This sequence comes from Ctenomys sociabilis, assembly GCA_004027165.1. NCBI lineage: Eukaryota > Metazoa > Chordata > Mammalia > Rodentia > Ctenomyidae > Ctenomys > Ctenomys sociabilis. The sequence continues at coordinate 13,335 of PVKA01015511.1, read as the reverse complement.
TTTGGACATTTGTCTCTAAAAGGATCACCATCACTGGCCTAGCAGAAGGATTATAGAGACTTGCCCATCAGAATGGAAGAAATCAAGTGAACTGCAGGAACAGCAGTCTCTGGCAAGAAGCCAAAGATAACTAGAGCTATCTCCCCAGCCCTTGTGAAGCTTTTTGAATAAAAAAACTACCTTGAGAATAAGAACACTTTGATCTGGGTTTTAAAAATGTTGGTAGATTATCAGCTGAACAGTATGTCCCAAAATATCCATACTTAAGTCCCAATGGTGAAAGCTTAGATGTGCCTGAATTTAGATTTGTGGTCTTTAAGAGGTAATGAAATTAAAATAAGGCCATTACTGTGGGCCCTAATTCAATGTGACCAGTGTCCTCCGAAGCAGGACAAATTCTGACACTGATGGAAGAGCACATAAGGAGAAGATATCCATCTGCAAGCCAGAAGCCTTAGAGAAGCCAACTCTGTTGGTTGATCCATTGATTGTAGACAGTTAGCCTCCAGAATTATGACAAAACTATGTTCTATAACCTAAACCATCCAGACCATGGTATTGTACTTTCTTATAGCCATCCAAGCAAATGCATAAATACAGTATACAATAATAACATTTGCCCTTTTAATACAGGAGAATTAATTAATTTTATATGAAAAAGAGAAGATTATAAAGGGAGTAATCAAAGAGATAGGAAAAAGACAAGACAATGAATTTCCAGAACTGATGGAGACAAAAATAAACAAAGAAGAAAATGGACAAGTGATTGCCAAGGTCAAACTTTCAAGAAAAGAAGAAGAAAGAAGAAGAAGAAGAAGAAGAAGAAGAAGAAGAAGAAGAAGAAGAAGAAGAAGAAGAAGAATTACTACCAACAGAGATAACCTTGCCTTGACACAATGAAGGAAGAAAACTTCATGAAATCAGTAACAATGCAGCAGAGAAGTGGTAGGAGAAACTTTCTGGAATAATGAATAAGTGGAACTATTATGGAGGTAACTTGGCTAAAAAGAAGGCAGAAGAGTAGAGAAAAGGGAGACAATATGCATCTGAGATTGAAGGAGAAAAACATCATGAAGCTGAGAATCTCAAGGAATTCAAAGGCAGCCATAAGGAACAAAGGTAAATTTACCCAAATGGGCCAATGGTGAAATTTTGAAATGGGAAACAAAGTTATATGTGAAGAAAGTCTGTATTAAGGCATTCACTGTAATTGTAATCCTTTCCTAGATCCTCTGACCTACTAAATTTTCCTTCTTGTAGGTTAATTCATATCAGCTTACTTCCCTGTAAAACAAAACAAATAACTCTTGTGAATGGAGGGAGGAAAAGGGATACATTCCTATTTGGCTCTGTTGGATAAATCAGATAGTTGGCCCAAAGTGTGGCTGGCAGGGAGCCATTGACTGACTACACAGCCCCCTTCCAGGGAAAACTGTGAGGCCTGTGACCCTTTGAAGACAAGTACTACCCGCATGGCCTTTTCTAACCTTTTCTACTCCCTTAATGCCCAGCTCTTCCACCTCAATTGGCCATATCAGGAACATATATGTGACCCAAAGGTGACTAATTTTTAGGTGCATTTTTGTCCTGAGGTAGGTTAACCTAACTTCTGTTCAAGAAGGGTATTATAAAAACACAATTATGTCTTAGAAATTTGATGTAGAACTAATCATGAAAATTTGAAGTTTGGCATTGTCAGAAGGAAGAGTAGGTAGTTTTGAGCAAGCAGAAGACATAGGAGAGGGTGAAAGCACAAGTGGAGGACTTCCAAGTAAACCCGATTATGAAATCCCTACACTTACCAAGGAAGGAAGAATGTGACTCAGAGTAGTGACTCTTCTCTAGGTGCTACTAGTCTCCAAGTGGTTTCCAGTATCCAAGAGTTTGACTCAATAGCTTTTCCAGATTTCCTAAGACATTCCTAAGTCTTCATTTTAACACCCCTACTTCTATCACCTAAATCAACTACAAATGATTTTAATGAATGTGTCAATAACGTTAGCTAGCATTTATTTAACAGATATTATTGCCAAGCACAGGGCTATAAATAGCACATGCTCTAACTCGTTTAATGCTTTTCAATGCTTCCATTAAGCAGGTTGTGACAGCCCAAATCTTTTTGTCCCCTCTAGTTTCACACATTGAATGTTTAGTCCTGATTGCAATGATGTTGAGGCAGAATGTGGCCTAATTAAAGGTATTTAGATTGTGAGTTTATTAATATTGCTATAAATGGGCTTGTGAGAGTTAATTGTCTCTGCTTATTCTCCCTGCCATTTGTGGAACAGTAGTCCTTCCCTTGGGAGGATGCAGTGTTAACGATATCATCTTGGAAGGGGAGACCACACGCTCTCTAGATACTAAACTTGGCAGGACCTTGATCTTGGACTCCTGGTGTCCAGAACTGTGAGAAATATACTTCTGTTTGTAAATTGCCCAACCTAGAATATTCTAGTAATTGCCAAGATAAACTATGACTCTGGTACTACTAGTCTCATCAGTATTTGATTTTTTTTTTTTAACTTTTTTTTTTTTGCAGAACCAGGGATTGAACTCAGGCCCTTGCACTTGCCAGGCAAGCACTTATTCCACTGAGCTATCTCCCCAGCCCTGTCTCATCAGTTTTTGATTAGAGAAACTAGACTTAAGAAAAGTTAGCTTGCTTGCCCAAGATCAGACATTTCCTAGGAAAGACAGAGCTGATGCAGATCTCTACAACCTCATCACCCAACTGTGAAATCATGTCTAAGTCCTATCAAATTGCTGCTTCCTTGGGATCGTTTCAAAGGTAGACAATGAAAGTCAGCCACTGAAAGTCATAAAATCTGTAATAGAGTGATCAGAATGAACAGGGGGGAAGTCATTATGAATATTGTGTTATAAAATAAATATCATCATGCTTCTTGCTGAAAAGAGAAGTTCTAGATAGTTCCCCCCAAAATACCCAGAAACAGTAAACAGACATTAATCATCATTTTAGAAGCATAATACACACCAGATTTATTGCTTTAGTTAATAAACAACAATGTGTTTATGTTTAAGGAATACACATTTTTTTCTAGTTTAATGGTGACCTTGATTTCCTTGATCCAGTACTTCTTACAAAATTTCAAATCCCTTTACAATGAATATTCCTACAAAGGGGTTTTTGGAAGTCAAACTTAGATATAGTGGAGAGTTTACTTTTGCATAAAAGAGAGAAGTGAAACTGTAGCTTTAAAAATGTGTACAAAAAAAAAGAAGCTATGAAATACAAATTGCAAGATTCAATTTCTACTTATGGAAGGAATAGCTAAAATTTATTTCTCAAAACTTGGGAAATACAGGAAAGGCAAATATGCAGTGGATATACCTACTTGAAAATGAGTAACAACGTTAAGTATGTCTTAGTTCCATGTAGGCATAAATTTGTTTATGACAACTAATTGATTATAAAAATATATAGTTTTTCTACCTCATACCAGGACAAGATCTTGAACCATTTTTAAAGAAAATCGCAAATCTCAGAGCTGGGGGGTGGGGCTCAGTAATAAAGTATGAATTTAGCACATGCAAGGTCCGGGGTTCAAGAAAAATAAGAAAGAAATAAAATGATAAAACTACTAGGGATAAAATTCACATAAATTTTGGAAATATTGTCATAATCTTGGTCCAATGAAACCCTTTCTAAGAGTAGCACAACACCCAAAATAATGAAGAAAACATTAAAACATGGACAGTTTTGCACCCTAGCATGTATGGGAAAATAAGAATGTTATAAAACTAATAGGAAGTTAGATACAGGAATGATTTACTTAATGATTTTACTTTAAAACATTACTTCAATTATGAAAGTAATATCACATTACCAAAACTTTAGGAAAAGATTGAAAAAAAAAAACCACACACAGTGATTATTGTTTCAGTTTATTTCTTCATAATATTTTATAGGTATTTTTACTAAACTATTTCATGTAATATAAAAGTCATTTCTTTAAAGTGCACAAATTAGTGGGTTTTACTATATTTGCACGACATGTACAGCCATCACCACTTGCTAGTTCTAAAGCATTTGCATCTTCCCCCTCCCTGAATAGCAACCCATTAGCAGTTTCTTTCTACCCTTCTTTCTTCCATCTCTAATTCTCCTTTGGATCTCTATTTACTACATTTGTCATAGGCATATTTTAAACCCAATTGATTATAGGAGCCTTCTTTGTTTAACTTGGGGGCGTCTTTTTGTTGTTTTCTCACTATGGAGTTCAGGCTGACCTTGAACTCAATATTGTCCACGTTGACCTTGAAATCACAGCAATCCTCCTGCCTCAACCTCCCAAGTGCTGGGATTATACGATGCACCATTGCACCTGAAGCAATCTATCAGAAATGAGCTTTCCAAAAATGAATAAATCATTTTCTAATTCAAATACAGAGAAATCGTTTCAAAAATATTTTCAAAGAGCAAAAATGAATAACAGAAACAAATGAAAGCAAATAAAGGATAATCTCAGGTACCAATTAAAAGATGCTGTAAATAATTTATTTGCAAGCATGGAACATAACCAGAAAAAATGGCCTGATGAAAAGAGATTTTCTTGGATCTAATATCTTACTAGAATTGCATCTAGAATTATTTCCAGTGCTAACAACTTAGTTTAGGACTTTATATATGGCAAACAAGTATTCCACCAATAAGCTTTCACCTTTCGAGAAAAATCAGTGATGCTGAAGGCATTGTGAAAATTACAAGTGTTTGTTTATTACATTTTACCTTCATCTGACCCTTTTCCCTTAAAACCTAGACCAAATCTAATTTTATATATATATATATATATATATATATATATATATATATTTTTTTTTTTTTTTTTTTTTTTTTTTTTTTTTTTTTT
>PVKA01015510.1:39366-49977 GCA_004027165.1 Ctenomys sociabilis | reverse complement strand
TTGCTTTGCAGCTCAGACTTGTAGTGATCATCCTGTCTCAGCCTCCCCTGTACTGGTATTACAGGCTCCACCATACCTGGCTCAGTGCCTAGGGCTGGCACTGCGTGCAGTACTGGGGTTTGAACCTGGGTCCTTGAGCTTGCCAGCAGGCATTTAGACCACTGAGCTATGTCCCCAGCCTCCACAATTCATTCTTGATATAACCCACTGAATTTAAACAGATACACCAAGAATATAGAAATAGAAAATAAGCTAAGTGCCTTGATGAAATTGAAAGAACAAATGGAAACACATAAAAATGAAAATAAAAAATTAGAAAAAAGTAGAAAGCCAATCATTGGTGATGCAGAGGGGATGGGAGGATGTCTGGTCCAATTTCCTCATGTCAGGTTCAAGCACCACCACATGAACCCTGAGACTGTTCTGACCCGGCCACCACCTTCCTCTGTGTCTCAGTGCAGAGTTGCCATGATTTGTCTTTTAGGTTCATGCTTGAATAGAATTTCCCTGTTATCTACTTCCTTAACCTGGCCAAGACTGAATAAATACTCTTCTAACAGTCTCTGCAGCTTTTTGAACAGTACCTTATCCAGTAGTGTAATCTCTTAATGTTTTTACCTCATATATAGACACTGTTCTTCACTTCCAGCTTCCATCCATCTTTCTCCTGGTGGCTAGATCTTCTCTAAGTGATGGCCCATTTGCTTACATAAGGCTCAGGTGCTTGTTGGTGACATTGATTTGGCCCCAGTCCAGACCAAGGACAATGCCACTTTCTCCAAGTTTCAATGATAGGGAACAGGAGAGGTGAACGCTTAAGAAGAACTCAGGGAGCATATAAAATTTGAGCTGGGGATCCCAAGCAAAAGCTCACATCAGAAGACATCTCATGAGTTGAGGATGTGGCTCGGTGATATAATCTTTCCCTAGCACATATGAAGCTCTGTATTTGGCCCTCTTGTTGAGGAAAAGAAAAAAGTTACCTTATAATAGGAGGTTGTATTGTAGACCCAAAATGAAGAAGATAAAGAAATAAAGAAACAGAAAATCACTTGAAGCCAAAAATAAAACCAATCTCAACCCTGGACTATTTTATTGTGTAATTATACATTCCCTATTTCACCTCAGGTCATTTTAAATTGGGTTTTATGTCACTCTCAGCTGACACTTTTTAACTACTCCTGAAGGTTAAATTTCTTAAGGGCATGAACTGTAACTTGATTTCATTATAATCTACAGCTCCATTCCTGAAGCACAACAACCATAGATATACAAGACAAAAAGGAAAATCCTGAAAAAAATTCTTCTTAATTCTAAGAGATGGATTTCCTTCCCTCTTTGTTGGTATGCAACCCTCCACAACCTCTTCACTCTCTGAAAACTCAGTGTCTGACCACAGACACCAGGTTGATGACCTCTTCTCCCTTGCTTGGTTCTAATACCCACCCTGTGTGTGTACTCCTTACTCGATCAAATGGCCTCATATGTGAACATCCTCTCAGCTTTAATGTAAAGAAAAAGACATCCTGGTAGAATTCTTAGTCTAGGAACATTTGAATACCTTAAAGATCTTACCCAAATTCTGAATGTATTAATATATTTGAAACACAATAAGTGTTTTCTAGCATCTGACAGTGATTACTGCAATCATTGTTTTAAAATGTATGAGGTTTTTTTTTTTATTTTAAATCAATCTCTCTCTTACTTACTTCTAGTAAGTACATAGAAATTCAGGCCCAATCTGAATTCCAAGATGACTAAATGAGAAGAGTGAAACTATACGGGAAGAGTTTACGGTCCTGATGACATCATTGCACACTGAGTCATCAGCTTGACCAAGGCTGACTCTGTTGCTGGACTCTACAATCTGACCAAAGCTGACTCTACTTTTGTTGTATGAGATAATAAGCTTTATTATATAATTATTCATTGAATCAAGCTTCTAATTTACATCTAGTAGCATCCATTGTTTAAACCAGGTCCAAGCTTCAAATCCGAGATACCACACTTATTACACCTTTTGAAAATCCAACCTATTGAAAACTAACAAAAATTACAACCATACAATCTTAGCACCTAAATACTACCCCTTACGTACTAAGTTCTTTTCACAGGTTTTATATCAGATAACTCATTTCCTCCTCATGACAATCACAGTTTCCAAATAAGGATCATGACATCTACTGCATCACCATTGGCTGGCAATCTCAGTTACATATAATGCAAAAATTGTGTGCTTTGGGAGTCTGTTTAAATTGAGGATAATCAGGGAATGCCTACCCTGATTTTTCCAAGTGTCATGTCGTAACGCCAGAACACAGAACTGAGGTCTGATCTAGCCAGGCTTACATGGTCAAGTAACTTTTTTATCAGTAAAGTTGAAGCTGTAAGGTCCAGCCTGATCAACCAGATCTGTGAACTCATAGAAAGGTGAAGAGGGGTGAATGTCAGTCCTCCCTGACATTACCAATCTCTCACAAGTTTCTGCATGGGAGGGAGAAACTTCTGAAAATGCTACTGCTATTTGTGGGGAACCAAAATAGATATTTTGATACCTCTATGAGAAAAACACAGGGAGGAAAATCCTACCCCCTCCAGCTAGCTTGGAGGAGGTAAAGACCAAGTTAGCTTCCTGTATTCCTGAAGGCAACAAACAAGCAAGTAGCAGAGATAAGCCTTTCACCCCAGCACTCTGAAGGCAGTGTTCATACCATGTTCACTCCACACTACATTAGAAACCTTTCACTCATACATCATTCAAACCACTTCTTTCTGAGTTGTGCTAAGTGATGAAACAAGAAACATTATTTTTTTTAAAAATCATAATTGTATTTCATGATATATAAAGATATTTAAAATACAATGCAGTTTAACTTTCTATTGCTCAAAATGTACTTCTTATATTAAATAATAGGTTCATACATCTTTCCTTCATATTTACCAATTGTACCAAAAGCACTAACATTTTGATTTGGAGACTATTGCACTCAAGAATAAATGCTACAAGACTGTGTGTAGTAACATGTGCCTGTAATCCCAGCACTTGGGAGGCTGAAAGCAGGATTACTATAAGTCTGATCTGTGTAGCAAGACCCTGTAAGCCCTGTACCAAATGCATTTTTTAAAAAAATAAATGCTGCGTTATTCTCCTCTTTGCATTTGCACTAGTCTTCATCTGATAGATAACCCAAACTGCTTATTAGTTTACTTTCCACAAAATGCATATGCATAATTAATGTATGCTGCTTCATGTGCTATTTAGCTTACTGTATATCAACAGTCTCAAATTATAAAGTATGAATAAATATGACTATATATTACCATAAAAGAGTCTTATCCATCTAAAGCAGAGATCTTTCACTTATTTGGGGCAAAGAGCTGTAAATGACTATCTTAAGTGACTCATTGTATTCTTGAAGTTCTTTTTAAGACTTATCCTGTGAGAATTAAGAATTTGGTTATGTTTTTTCTCTCCTGTTGCCTCTGACCTCCTGTGCTGTGCTCCCACCAATCTCAAACTGCAATTATAGAATGTGGTCATGTAACTAACTGCGTAGAACAATTAAATCTAGATTATGGAACTGGAAGCACGGATTTTAATGTCCAACTATTAAACCCACAAATGACATCTTTAAAAATATACTAATACTACTTTGTTCTTGATATTATGCTAATAACCAAGGAAAGCTGTATGCCAAAAGACAATAAAGAGCTAGCACTTATCTACTCAGTTATTCAACAAATGCTTATAGAAGAAGTGTCTGTCATTTGCTAGGTTATGATCTAAGGAAACAAAGATGATACTGTCAAGAAGCCAGTGTAGGAGACAGACTAGTTTAACTCAAAGCAAATCAAGTACAATTAGAATTTTGTACAAGAGCACCAAAACTAGACACCAATAAATAAAGCTTCTTAAACAGTAAGCTTCTTGATATGTCCTTAAAGGATATTAAAATAGCCATCAAAATAAAAGTACAAATCTTGTGAAACTTCTTTTTTTTTTTCCTGCTTAAAAAGCATTTACAAAAAAATTTTAAAGAGCATTGACAGTAGTGACTGGAACAGGAAACACCACGAACACAACACCAGCATCACCATTGACTCATTCTCATCATTGTTTTGAGGATTTTCCTACCCTACTGAATTCTGCAGTGATTTTTCTTATTCATTGTGATGTTTATTTATTTTTTTAAATCTTTACATATTCTTATTTATTTATAATTTTGCATTTTCATATTCCTAAGTAGCTCACATTCTTTATCACAGTATGACATAAAAAATTAAAATAAAACCGAACAGCTAAGTAAAATAGTTTTCATTATAGGGAATTTGTACCTGTGCATGATATATCTTCTTTTCTCCCTATTCCCCTACCTTTAACCTTTCTGTCTTTATTTATAAAAGCTTTGTCTCCATCTATTCTCTCTTCTTTCTTATCCCTTTCTTCCTCTACCACCTAGTTCCCCTTTTCAGTTGAACGATTTCTTCTGATTTCCAAATATTTATTATACAATTTTGTACTTATTTATATTTTGTTTCTCATATCGGAAAAATGATAAGGTGTCTAAACACGTGTGTCCAATTTATTTCACTTAAGAGTATGGTCTCAAGGTTCATCCTTTTAGATAGAAATGTCTCAAGCCTATCATTATGGGAGAGTAAGATCTGCACTAATGGTGGTTGGACAGGATATTATGTCGGCTTTTAGTGCTATGGTCATCCACTAGGTAAATAATTATTGAATCTTTGATATAATTCAGCTGTATAAAAACCTGTAAATAGAATATCATGTATGCACCTTGTACAATACCAAAACGTTATGAAAACAGTTTGCAATGTATTATTTCATCGACTCTGTATGGTTATGGTGTTTTGAAACTGTCTGATTGACATTTGTATTTCAATAAAATAAAAATAAATGGAAGAGAAAAAAAATTATAACTATTTGCAGATGACATGATATCTGACATAGAAGACCCAAAAAGTTCCATGGAAAGACTTCTAGCCAAGAAAGGGCATTCCACTGCCTAGATTTAATAAACAAATTCAGTAGCTTAGCTGGATACAAAGTCAACTCTCAAAAATCAATAGCATTCTTATGCACATAGAATAAGCTCAATTATGAGAGAAATTATGGGAATAATATCTCTTTCAGAAGCATCAATACAAATGAAATAAGTAGGAATAACCTAATGAGAGAAGCAAAAGACCTTCACATTGAAAACTAGAATACTCTGAAAAAGGATACCAAAGAAGATACCACAAAATGAAAAGATATACCTTGTTCTTTGGTAGGAAGAATATAGTGAAAATGGCTATACTTACAAAATTATTGAACAGATTGATTGCAATCTGATTAAAATACCAATAGTGTATCGTACAGAATTAGAGAAAACAATTCTATTTTTTGTACAGTGAAACTTCTTTATACTTCAGATTATTTTGCATTTTTTTACATACACATAGAGGAAACACCAAAATATCTTTATAATGCCTGAACTTTTTAAAGCCTCAACTTGGTCATGAATATTTAAATAAGTAGCTGAAAGGAATATCCTAAAAGACCTCACAAATTGCATGAGATTTAGTTGCCTTAGAAAAACAATAGAGCTCAAATGAGCAGAAGAAATGAGAGGAGGATTTTCCAGGTCAAAGGAACTGGAATACTGATGATCAATAGAGTCTGCATCAGGACTATAACTATGGTTCAGAATGATTGATTACAGTGAGGTGTGGGGTCCTCGCATTAGGCTGTCTCCACTCAGAAGTACATTCCTTGTTGGATGGTGAGCACCATAGGACAAAGATCATGGTCATGTTTTTAAGTCCACTATCATGTGTCCAATTATAAATGCCTACCCAATTTCAGAGAGGGGAACAAAATTTTTGAATGTATGCATTCATGAGTTTCTTATGAATCTTAGAGTATACATCACACCCAAATAAATTTTTAAAATATATTTTCACTCTAAAAACCAAGTGAGGACAGGATAGAAGGCATATAATTCTTTTGTACATATAGTACTATAATACCTTTGAATTTTCTCTCAAATTAAATTTAGTGAATCATATCTTCTCTCTGCATATATTCTTCTGTGTTTACCTGTGGTAAACACGAGCTATTTTTCTCTGCAATAATCTTCACCTTAGGAAACAACCATTATATGTTTTATCAGTTCGATTTGATAAATTGGTAAAATGATTAATTGATAATAATTCGTGGTGGCTAGTGAAGCTGCAGGAATGCATGCAGAGACCCATGACTGAGCATTCAAGGTGAGGAATAACAGCTCTTCAAGTCCACAGTAAAAAATGGCCTCCAATAAAACTACACTGCAAAAACTGGGAAAGAAACAAAATAGAAAAAGTAAAAAAGTTGAGGAAGCAGAACCTGAAAAGTTTGTGGTAGAAAAAGTACTGGACCGACATGTAGTGAATGGGAAGGTGGAGTATTACAGATGCTGACAATGCATGGGAACCTGAAGAAAATTTAGATTGTCCAGAGTTAACTGAAGCATTTCTTAATTCGCAAAAAGCTAGTACTGAAAAAGATGGTACAAAGAGAAAATCTTCATCTGACAGTGAATCTGATGACAGCAAGTCAAAGAAAAAAGAGATGCCGCTGACAAACCCAGAGGTTTTGCTAGAGGTCTTGATCCTGAGCGAATAATTTGCACCACAGATAGCAGCAGAGAATTGATGCTTCTCATGAAATGGAAAGAGTCAGATGAGGCTGACTTGGTGCTGGCAAAAGAGGCAAATATGAAATATCCTCAAATTGTAATTGCTTTTTATTAAGAGAAACTAAGTTAGCATTCTTTTCCAGAAGACTATATATATATTTTGATTTACTAGTGTGGGAAAAAACATTCTAATGAAAATCAAGTTTGATATGTTAGTTTTGAAAGTAGTATTTGAGGGAGTGGTTAGGTTTTGCTTGTTGTGTATCTATAGCACTGGTTACTTTCAACAAGTAGTTGTAGTTGCTTCCTTTATCAAAAAAAAGTAATGCACTTCCCTGACAAGTGCAAGGGCCTGAGTTCAATCCCTAGCTCTGCAACAAAAAAAAAATTAATAATAATTCATGGTGACATTTTTCAAATTTAATATTGTTTTGTTTTGATTTGAAATAGTATGTTTTCATTTTATTTTTATTGTTTTATTTTCTTTTGCTTTTGTTTAGGAGTAGTTGGAATTTTGTTGCTTTTCTTTTCTTATAGCTTTTGGTTTTTTGATTGTTTTGCTCTGCTCTCCTCTGAACTGCTCTGCTTCCTGTACTGAGGACTGAATCCAGGACCTTGCACATGTGAGGCAGTTGATCTACCACTGAGCCATATTGCTAGCTCTTCCTTCTTCATATGTTATAGAACAAATAGTGATGACATTTACTATATCCAGTATCCAAATTTATATTATTTACTAGCCATGCTATTTTGGAAAAGCTGGGGCTCTACCATGGTGTATTTCTTAGCAGTATTAGAACAGTATCCTAAAGGGTCATAATCCTACAAATTTCCTCACAAAAGCTTGAATTAATAAGCATAGTTATGAGAAGAATTTGTTTTTCTCTAAGCAGACGAGACTGAAATTAGACTAGGTCAAAACGATGGTCTTACTGGCTTTGGTGCCATTATGGAAGGACATTTTTTTTTTAATTTTAGGAAAATAAATTTATCTTTTTAGATATCAGTCTAGGCTAGTTATTAGTGATTAATCACTAACAGTCACAACTCTCTTCTTCTGAGTGTAGACTTTACCTCTGACTCCTCAGCCCATGAGTTGGAGTTTAGATGAGGTGAACTTTAGCCATTCTTATAACTGAAAATCTTCGTATGTAGCAATTTAAGAAGAAAGCAGTAATATAATCCTGTAATATTTACAGAGATATCAGTGCCATTTCAATTTCTAATTAATGCTCCTAATCCCTAAAGACTCTCAATACTCACTGGTAAACAGTGAGATCTAATAAACTATATTCCAGAAGAAACTTGACTAACAATGGCTTATCTACTAAAGAGGCTCACCACAGGTACGAAGAAATAGCAAGCTCCTCTTGGCCCCTTAAACAACCACAGAATTGAGAAAAGAAAACAAAGTGGCAAAAATTGTAAACTTGGGAGTCAGACTGTAAATATGGCAATTCTTGCTTCCAAAATAAATTTTAGAGTGTCACTTCCCTTTCAATTTCATTAAAGAGTTTGAGGGCTGTAACATTAGATCATTCATAGAGTTCAGCAGTGAATCTACCAGGATAAGGTGTATGTTTGTTGGTAGTTTTTAAATTACTTCTTTAATTTCAATGACTGATACTGTGTTATTTAGAATCTTTACATCTTCTTGATCCAACTTTGCTAATTTATATCTGTTAAAGAATCTGTACTTTTTTTCTGAATTTTGCATCTTACTAGAGTTCAGGTTCTTTTAGCTGACATTGATAATCTGGATTTCTACAGGATCCCTTGTGATTTCACCCTTCTCATTCCTTATTGCATGGATTTGGTCTTTTCCTTCCTTTTTTGATAAGGGTGGGTAAAAATTTGTCTATTTTATTTAATCTTTCAAAGAACCAATACTTTGATTCACTGACTGTATTATTTTCTTAGTATCAATTGTTTTAATTTCTTCTTTAATCTTTATAATTTCCTCCTACATAAGCACTTTGGATTTAACTAGAAGCTTGAAGTTCAATATTAGGTTATTTCTGAGCTCATTCTGTTTCTCTGATGTGGGAATTTAGCACTATAAATTTCCCTTATAGGACTGCTTTCGTTGAACACCATAAATTCTAGTATGTTGAATTTTTCTGTTCACTTAATTGTAGAAACTCTCTAATTTCTTCTTTAATTTCATCTGCTACCCATTTGTTGTTCAGGAAGTTGTTACCTAATTTCCATGTGTCTATGCAGTTTTGCCATTGTTTTCCAGTTTCTTTGTACTATGGTTTAATATACATGGAATAAATTCAGTTCCTTTGCATTTTCTTAAGCATGTTCTGGAGGCTAGTATGTGGTCTGTTTTAGAGAACACATACATTCAAGAATGTGTATTCTATTGTTGTGGGGCAGAATACTCTGCATGTATCCACTAAAGCCATTTTTCCAAAATTCAGTTCTAATATTTCTTTAGGTTTTTTCTAATTGATTTATTTCTGAGAGATATTGAGGTACACCATTACAATTGTATTAGTACTTCAGTTATTCATACAATTTAATGTTTTTCTATATAGTTGGGTGTGCTGATATTTGATACATACAATTCATGGTTGTATTCCATTTATCTTGAATTGTTCCCTTAACAAGAATGCAGAGAACTTCTTTGTTTCTTCTGATCAGTCTTGGTTTGAAATCTACTTTTTATACAAATAGAATAGCTACCCCTACTCTTTTTCTGGTCCCTGTCACATGGACTATTGTTCATCCTTTAACTTTCAGGTTACACATTTCATTTTGAGATAAATGTGTTTCTTGTATGCAGCATATTTTGGGGGTCTTATTTCTTGATCCATTCTACCTTTCTGTTCCTTTTGATGGTGAATTGAGACTTTTAATATTGGTGGTTATAACTGATATGTATTGACTTCTCCTTGTCATTTTATTTTCCTGTTGTTGGTTCCCTTACTTTTCCCTCAGTTTAATTCAGGTGCCAATCTACAAAGTTTGAGTTCATCTAGTTGTGCCTGGCTTGGGTCTGGCTACTGTGCTGAGCTCCTTCCTGCTGCATCCCTTGGAAATGAGCCTGTTGTGCCCCTCCGGCAAGATGTTCTGCTCCTGGTGGTTCTGGCCCCTAGCCTCTCTTCAGGGACTTCAGCTGCAGAGTTTCACTCAGGCCTGTAAATCAGGCCTGTGCTGGGTCCGGAGGGGTTCCAAGAGTACAATGGAAGTTTTCACTCACATACCAGGCTCGGGCTGGGTCCAGATGGGTCCCAGAACATTTTTCTTATGTATTTAATACAGAGTCTATAGGGTCTCATAACGTAGATAGGACTCCTAGTGATCCTCATGTTTTTAGCCTCCCAATCCCTGGGATTACAGGCACGTGCCACCACACCCAGTCTCAATCACCATCTCAACGCACCTAGAGGGTGGGGTCACCACACCATGCCAGGAATCAAATCCAGGCTGATGCATTCTGCCAATGCATGTGCTTTAGTCTGCTGAGCTATCTGGTTGGCTCCTATTCAGGAGACTTTGAAGTGCTGGTTTGCTGGGTCATGAATTTATTCGGTGTTCTTTGTCATTGAAGCACCTTATTTGTCCATCAATTTTGAAAGATAATTTGGTGGGGTACACCAATCCAGATTAGAAGTGGTTTTCTTTCAGGGTTTGAAATACTTCACTCTAAGCTCTCCTTTAAATAACATACCTGTTGAGAAGTCAACTGTGATTCTAGTGCTTTCCTTTATAGGCCATTCAATTCCTTTCTCTAAAAGCTTTTAATAGTCTGTTCTTGTAATGAGTTACTAGAATCCTCACTATGAGATCCCTTGGGGAATAATTTTTTGTGAATGTGGCTAATTAGAATGTGTTTACCTCACATATCCTTATATCTTTTTTCCATGGTTTGGAATTTTCCCACCATTACTTCTGTGGACAGGGTTTTTTTTTTTTTTTA
>PVKA01015510.1:0-39266 GCA_004027165.1 Ctenomys sociabilis | reverse complement strand
CTCTTATCAGTAAATTAAGAGTGTAGCTGTTTACTTATCTTATTTTTTATACCTGAATTATATCAAAAATTCAATAATTATTTTCCTAGTGGATGATCATAGTACTAGAAGCCAACATAATATCCTGTCCAACCACCATTAGTGCAAATCTTGCCTCTCATAGGATTATGTAGAAGCACAAAATTATCTATCCCAACTATACTGTCTATACACACACATCATGATTTTCCTTTCTATACCCCTTCCTTTGTCTACACCTGTCAAAGATGGGCACTCCATTGTCATTCAACTAACTTAGGTGCTTGAACTCGACAACACAATCCAACACAGTATGTGGACAGAGTTTTATATCCTTTGTGCTATCTTCTGCTTTTTGTTGACCCCAGTCAATCTTATGTTATTCTTCTTTGCATTATATAGCAGCTGAGAGAATTTTTTTGGGAATGATATTTTTGTGGTTCTTGTAAAAAAATATTTTATTGATGATTGCTAAATGCAAAACTCTCTTCTAGATCTAGATATTTTGTTCTTAACATTGGTTGATTCTGCTGCATACACAGTCAACAGAACTTTTAATCTCCCAGACATATGTTTGAACCTGTTTCATGAAAACTAATTCTTTCCTGTATTTGAATATTCATGGTTTCAATCACTTTCTTAAGCTCCTCTTCTTTTTTAATCTGTATCCACTGTATCACTATGTATTTCATTACAATTATGATTTCTTTACTCATCTGAAAAATTATTTCTGGTTTTTATTTTTCTAGACTTTTATTCAAGGGATTTGTTACTTTTGCTACTCCTATTTTAAATAGTTCATCCTGTTAGGTTTTTATTTCTTCCACCTCATTGTCTCCAGGATTTACCTTGAGTGAGCTGGAGGTGTAGGGCTACATTTCACTTCTACAACATCTCATTTTCTATTTTTTTACATTTATTTTCTGGACTGATGCTTGTGAACTGCTTGTAGTAGATAGCTTTATTACTAGCACAAAGGCCTCCTTAGGAAATGATTACTTCTCAGAGATGTCCTCTTTTTGACTTTTGAGTCTGATCCAGAATCCTGTTTCAATTTATTAGGTGTGAGAATTTACTGCCTACTTGACTTAGCACCTAGCTCTTTGGTACTGAATAATGAATCTACAGAACATATATATATATATATGAACTTTTTATTCCTATCCAATATAACTTGATAACTATGGCTCAAGGCAATGCTCTGTTCTAGTATGCTCTGGTTCAGTGTCCTTGCAGTATCAAAGCATGTGCCAGATGGCATTCTTCCCACTACCAGCCCAGATATTCTCTCCCCAAACAGTCATCATTTTTACCTGCCTTCCAGGTATCACTAAAATCACCAAATTGTACCTTGAATGTATTACATGAAAATGAAAACATTCAATATTTTATGCCTGGTAATTTTGATGTTTCCTGAACCAACTTGAGAAGCTATTACTGTGTCATAAGAATAAGATGATGAGTTATTTATAGCTTGCAGAAGCAGTTCATTGGTGCAAGAGAAGGGTCACTCAAGAATTGAATAACTGGCATGTGAGGATTCTTGTGGCTTGGTAAGATCCAATTTAATATCTAGAGGAAAATAATAGACAGTATTGCCATATGAGGATGAATTATATGCTTACCTTTTAACTTAAATTTGTTTTCAACTTATGCACAAAACTTGTACAAATTTATAGTATTCCATAGGATATTTGGGGACATGTATATAACATATAATCTTTATATCAAGTTAAATGTATCTCCTCAAATATTTATCTATTCTTTACACTGAAAACATTCAAACTCCTTTCTCCTACATTTTTAATGTATTTGGCACAGGGTCTCACTACACAGCTTGGACTCATGGTGATCCTCCTGTTTTCAGCATCCCCAGCTCTGGGATTACAGATGTATGACACCACACCTGGATTTAGCTGCCAGATCAACACACCTGGGGCTGGGGTAAGCACAGCATGTGATGCCAGGGATCAAACCCAGGTCCCTCTGCTTACCTAAGAAGGCACTTAGTCTACCAACCTATCTTGCTGACCTCTCTTAGATTTTTTTAAGTATACAGTACACTGTCATAGTCTATAGTCATCTAAATGGACAATGTCACACCAAAACTTTTTATTCCTATCCAATATAACTTGATAACTATGGATTCTTCTTGAAAAATGAATAATTTTTAATCATTAACTTCCTAAACTATTAATCATAGAAGTCATATCTTATGGAAATTATACTTCATAGTAAATCACCATAATACTCTGCAATATTAAACTTTAAGGGTACTCAGAAATAATAAAGTTTTAATATTGCAGATAAAGAAACTGAGACTTAAATGAGTGGAGTCTTTTTTTTCAGGTCATATAACAAATAACCATATATGCAGGTTAACTCTGTTCTTGACTCCTCAATTTCTAGACACCATGCTATTTCCTGCTCCTCAACCTAAAGTAGGGTAAAAACAAACAAACAATCAAAAAAAAAAAAAAATACACACACACACACACACACATATATATATATATATATATATATATATATATATATATATCCCTCTCTTTTATAATATGTCTTTGGAGGTCTTTGTAATGGAACTAAGTGGTCTAAAATAGCAATAGTGATGCTTGCTTGGGAGGAAGTCCAGTAGAATACTTAAACTCTGCTGTCAGTATAAGTAATTTTTCTTTTGGCTGTGTCACAGAGATACACAGCATTATAACAGATTCAAAAGAAAAATGTATGCACAATGCAGGAAGAATTCTAGACCCTCTATGAGAATTTAGTACTACTACAGTATCATTATGCTGAGCCCTAAAACAGACATTTTGTTTTTTTAAATTATGCTAATGCAACCTTCAGAACTTGCTACATTAAATGACAGGCACTTCATAAAGTTCATATTTATTATTCTCAGCTAAAAAGTAAATAATATTCTTATAGGTATCCTTTATAAAAATCCTTTATTTGTCTGTAATATTCTATTAACTACAAGCTTATATTTCACAAGACAGGTCATGTTCCCTCATAAGCTTTGAAAGACATTTTTACAAGACTATATAGGACAAAGAAAAATTCTAACAGAAGAGGTAGAATTACAGGAGCTAATTAAAAGAGCTATGAATCTCCAAAGCTGGAACCATGTGAGCAACAAAATAGCCCAAAATTGGATTATAATTCACAAAACAAAACAAATGTCCATGAGTTCATTATTACATAAACAAATATACAAAATCATCAACAATACACTATAAAAGTAATTTTTCCAAAAGCAAAGGCTATCACCTCTGTGACTAAATTATAAATATGAGGGTAATAACCATCAATATAGATAAATGATTGAATAAATAAGATAGAAAAGAGATAAAGTTTCCTTAAGGAATGCCAAATAGCAGATTCTCTGTCATTGAAAAGTGGCACTTAATTCCCTGCTCTTAAGGATGAGCTAGACTTAATGATTTATGAAAACTAAAACAAAAAATAGCAACTTTATAATGGAAAATCTTGGCATTGTCTATCTAAGCTAAGTGATGAAGATTGACACTACTACCTGTATTATTTAAATGTTCTATATTCTGATATGATCTAATGAGAGCATTTTACTTCTAAGATATCCTTTAGAAAAATCCAGAACCTTAGTCTCATCATTAGGGTAATGTCAAACTAAGATCAATGGATTTTAATTCTAAAGAATACTTTGTGACCATGGTATCTCCCCTGCCAGGTAAGTATAGTTGTTGGACAGGCTGTGGGGATAAAGGAACCCTTCTCCACTGCTGATGTGGAATGGTACACCATTGTGGAAATCAGTGTGGAGACTCCTTAAAAAACTAGGACTGGAAATCCCATCCAAACCAACTATCCCCCTATTACAAATTTTTTCAGAGGAACTTAACATGTCATATCATAGTGATATATGTGTACCTATGTTTGTAGCAGCACAATTTGTGATAGTCAAATATTGGAAACAACCAAGATGCCCATCACCTGAGGAATGGATGAAAAAGATGTTGCATTTTCATATAACAGAGTATTACTCAGCTATAAGGAATGATAAATTCAAAGCCTTTATATTTAAGTGAATGCCACTTGAAGATATACTCATAAGTGTAATAAATAAGACCCACATGTGTAAATATCATATAGTCTCCCTAGTGTGAAACTCAAAAGAAGAACTAAAAACCAAAAGGTATAATACAATTAAAAGGAAAGTGAGAGTTTAAGGGTTAGACAATGAAGAGAGGGCAAGGAGAAAAGCCAGGAAACATGACAGGGGCAAAGCCTACATTTATATGCACAAGATGGTTAAGACAATGATCCTGAGAATCTTCATCAGGTTTTTGAAACTAGCAGCTAATTGGTAGGATTCACATCCTTGACTAATTATACATGCTGATATCTGTGAATTAAGCAACTGCACTGGAGATATCAATGGGTAATACTAGGGTCATTCTTGGAATACCTGCCATTCTGGTCTTTTAAATACGTACTGCTTGCAGTGTCATACTAATTACTGCCATACTATCTCTCAAGTAAATGTTTTTTATTAAAAAAGGTAATAAATTAAAACAAGAGACAAGAAAAAGTCATAGCATTGTCTTGCTACAATGCTGTATATGGTTAGATTTCTAAATTTCTATGTAAAAATATGTAATTGTTTATTCCTATATTTTTATATTTTTATTTTTTTCTTCATATTCTGTTGGTACTTAAAGTTTAATATATCAATACTTGATGAAAATACCTGTTCCATGTTATGTCTAAGATGTTTGATATTCAGACAGATAGTGAGGTTAAGCTCAACTACCTATGTTGTAAGGTAATAATAATAAGCTATTCTTCTGGAGGGTTAACAGCTTAACTTTTCAGACAAAAAATTAGAGAAAAATAAGGACAGCCAACATCTTGGCCCTGGCCTTTCAAGTTCAGTAAGGACTCAGAAAATATGAAAATCTGTACTGTAACGTCATTAAACTCAGTTGTGTCCCAAATTTTCTGATCAAGGAGATTATGGGGCCAGAGAGGAATATGATTGATGATGTATAGTGTGCCCATGGAGAGAAAGCACACCCTCAGGCTTTCACAGAGAGCAAACTGGTCAAGCAATGCCTATGACTACTCATCCACGTGGCTGACACTGACAAAGGAGCTACAGGCTGCAGTACAGGGTTTTAGGATAAATCCTGAGGGGATTTGACTCACATTGTCTGATAAAAATGTTACATTTATTGCTTTATAGGTTTTGCTTTATCTTGGTCTTAACCATCCAGCAGAAAAGTATAAAAACAAAATATGAAAAGTAAAGCCCTATTAATATGCTGAACTGTAAAAGGATCAAGTCAACAATTTCTGATATTGCCAGACCTATGGAAAATCCACTACTATTATGGACTGCTGGACTATATTGGAATATTTGCTGAATTCATGCAACTACAATATTTAAATGACAATGGAATACCCTTCTCTGACAAAACTAAACAAAAAAAGTAGATATAAATGAAGGACCATTTTTTACCTGTATATTCAAAATAGTTAGGATAAATATACAGCTACTTTCTCTTAATTCAATGAATATAAATATTTGTTCTAATAATGTTTGTGGACAGGATACCATGTCTACATTTGTACTAAGAAGACTTCCACTAAGAAGACAACAATATGCAATGTATTAATTATTGAAACTGTCCTACTAATCAGTTTTGAAATTGTCTCATTGCTATTTGTTTATCAATAAAATTGTTGTTTAAAAAGTAAAATCTGTTCTCAATAAAAGAAAAAAATAAAGACCTCATAAGGTCTTTTACTTCATAAAAAACCTCATAAGGTTTTTACTTCACTTACTCATAAGTGAAGTAAAAAAGGGATACTTTTTCAGTATTCCTTAAGATTATAAAATTCATTAAAAACATGCAGATATTCAAAACTGACATGGGACAGAGGAAACTGGAAAAATGTGAAAAATAAATATAATATGGTATCTAGATTGGAAAAAAGGACTGTAGTGGAAAATGGGTTAAATCTAAATGAAGTCTGGAGCATAGTGAACATTTATAAGTTAATGTCACTTTCTTAGCTTTAATTAGTATCTTGTAGTATCTTAACAATTAATAAAAGTGTGAGGGTTATACAGGGACCTTCTTCACTATCTTCATAACTTTTTTACAAATATAAGATTTTACCAAATTTTTAAAATTATTTACAAAATTAATGCTGTAAATTTATCTCACTTCCAGGTATTTGGGGATTTTATAGCTAATCAATTGTCAAATCCAAAAATGATTTGACAAGAAAGGCTTAAAGAAGGCTTAGGAAAACTAGATGAATTCAACAGCCAGGACTGGCGTGGTAACAAAAGCTATAGAAAGAAAAGGAAGGTAATGCTTATTCCTCACAGAACGAACTTAATGTTGTTTTGTAATTGTTTGAAGAGCAAATTTCTTCAAAAACTAGCAAAAAATTGAGGGTGGGAAAAGACCAAACTGATAATATTTATACAAAAGTATAATATTTCACAAAAGTAGTGATCCAGTAAGAAACATGTTTAACAATAGAGAAAAAACTGTAATGTAAACATAAGTTTTAGGAAAACTTCTTAAATTTGGGCATTTGTGACTTATATAATTATCTCAAAAGTGGTGAACCTATTGCTCTATTCCTTCCTTCACACCAGTTTTCTAATGTTCTTTAACTTCTCAGCCCACCAGGTGTTGTCAATACTGGGGGTTTCTGTTCCTACCCAAACTATCCCTTCTATGTTTCCTACCAATATCCCCTTCGTTACAGAAAATTCAACCTCCTTCCTACCTTTTAAACTTGTTTTTGTCTTCTAAACCAGGAATTCTCAATTGTTTTCACCACCTCCGCTGCCCCAGGCCATGGACAAGTACAGAAAGACTTCTTAGAAGCAGTTGCACGGAAAGAGGTAAACAACAGGTGAGTAAGCAAAGCTTAACTTTGTTTACAGTTGTTCCTCCATTGCTCCCATTCCTATCTCTCAGATCAATGGCAGGTGCCATTAGAATCTCATAGGAGAATAATATCTCCTGTAAACTGTGCCTGGAAGGATCTAGATTGCATGCTCCTCATGAATACCTATTTCCTGGGGATCTGAGGTGAAGCTGAGGCCGTGATGTTAACACTGAAAATACAAATTAACATTATCAGAGAGGCTTGATGGTACTGAGACTATAGTAAAACAATTGTTTTCAGACTCCTGTCAAAACTTTGTCATAGAGTAGCAGGTGACAATTAAGCTGCGTCTGGTGGCAGGATCTAGTTGCCACCAGATACAGCAAGTTGACGTACTTCCACTTTACAGCTGCATCTAGTGGAATCTTTAAGTCAGAATCTGACATGTTTTAATGTACACAATGCCTGCATATTATTTTAGTTACTACTTCCCTACACTGTGCACTATATCAGTCATAGTTCTGATAAGTCCACAAGCTGATCCTGCTGAAGATGTGTAGAAAACTAACATTATTGGAGAGCTTCTTTGAATGGGGGAAAGATCCAATAATTAGACAGAAAGACTACAAATTTCCAAAAAAGTTTTCAGGTTTGGGGGCTTATGAGGGAAACACTGTAACAGAACACATTTTGTATTATTGTTTTATAATGAATTACCCAAAGAATCATATACAATGAGAGCAAGAAATCTGGCAACACATAATAACCAAAGAATCTAGCTGATGGCCAGGATCCTAATATATTGAGTCCAGCTGAAATCTTAGAGCTCATAACAATGCCTCCAAGAAGTTCATCTGGAGGCCTAAGGCCCACAACAGAGTCTCATGCAAGCCCATTTCATGGATCTGTGTTGGAAAGGCCAGAGGGTCAGTGGTGGAAGCTAGAAAGACTGTTCTAGGGGGATGAAGGACCTGTGCCAGACGCCTGAAGGATCTCAACTGGAGGCAGAAAGCAATCCTCAGTAAGAACCAGAGTTCCCCTAACAAGAACCACAACCATCCTCAGCAACAGTGAGGTCCTGAGCTCCTCCAGAAATAAAGAAAGCTGAGGTCCCATCAAGAAAGCCAATGCGACAAGCTTCTCTACAAGGCTGAGAAGTATACCATCTTCCCCTCCGGAGCCAGAAATCAATGCTCAAGATGAGGACCAGAGCTCCTCTGAAATGAACCACAGACATTCTCAACCATAATGAAGGTCCTGAAGTCCTCCTTCAATAAGAACAGCCAAGTTCATCAGCATAACAAGTCACCTAGCTGAAAAGCCCAGGAGATCCAATGGCTTCCAACATCTCCAACATTTTCTCCAAATAGCATTCCTAATAGCCTCATAACAGCTTCTCCAGTTCTGCCTCTTATGTTTTTGACAACAATCCTCAGATGGGCCTCCTACACCTAGCAGTAGGTTAGTTCAGTTCATCTGGTTGTAACAAGTTGACCACCAGTTAGAAGTCCACTACAAAAACAAAATTACATTTAAAAGAAAATACTGAAAGTCCATACTGAATTGCCAGTTCATTGTAACTGATTATTCACATTCTCCAAGCCCATTTTGGATAATATCTGGTCCCTGGCTATCCAACAGAGCCATGCAACCTTCAAAACTGCTTTTCCATGTAGAGACTAAACACCCTGGATTGAGACAAACCTTTACAGTTTTTCAAGAGAAAAAGAAAGAAAATGAAGACCGAAAACAGCTGTTGATGAACAGCACTCCTCAGATGTCTCTGTATTGAGCCTATCATTCTCGGTGGCTAAATGCATTGCTAAAGTTAAAAAATAAAAAGCCTTTCACTATGAGTGAAGAGTTGATCCTGCCCATGGCAGATGAACTTGTGAATGTGTAGGATAAGCTGCAGTTCAGAATGTTGCACATGTTCCTCTTTTGATCATCACTGTAACTAGGTGGATTGATGAGATAGCAAAGGATACCAAGGAATGATTGTGGAGAAGATTAATGAGTCACGGTGGTAAAAGCACAGATTGATCTCAATCATAACAATCTATTGGAATCTCTAGTGATGTCTTCCTTTCATCCTTGAGGATGTTAATTTCTTTTTTCCTTAATCATTTTAGGTAAAAATTTTTTTTCACTTTATTGGCCTTTCAAAGAACCAGCTTCTAGCTAACTTAATCTCACTTAATATTATCTATTGTTTATTTTATCCTACTTAGGCTTTATATTTACTGTCTCCTTACTTTGAGCTAATTCACCATTCTTCTGATCTCTTAATGAAGAGGCTAAAATGATTAATTTAGAACTTTTTTCACCAAAAATGTAGGCATTTTGAAGTATAAACTTCGCTCTAAGTATTGTTTTAGCTAATTTCCTAGATTCAAATCTGGAATATCCCCCAAAAGCCTCATGTGTTCAGATGTGGGGCTTTTTGGAGTGTGACTAGGTCCTGGGAGTACTATACATAGCAGTACATTAATCCAGTAATGAGTTCATGGCTAAATGTACTGTTAAGACCATGGATTTATGCAAGGCAAGGGGTGAAGCCAATAGAGTCCAACCTAGCATGGACAGCCAGGAGCTGCTAATCAAGATGGAGGTTAAGATGAGGAAATTAAGGGCAGGTTTTTTGACTGCAAAGCAGAAATTTGGGGAGGAAGTAATGACTAAGCAGTGGCATCCAGGAGTATCATGTAGGTACAAAGTGGCATCCAGGAGTATCTAGTAGATACAAAGGTCCCCTGGCAAATGTTACAAACTAATGGAAAAGAACAAGCATAATCTAGGCTCTTTGAACCAGTTCAGAACCTCAGTATCATGGTGAGTTTATGCAAAGTAAATGAGTCAATCAGGAATTTTCAAGATATAATGGTCCTTCATACTTTTTTTCTATATTTAGGACAGGGTCTTAGGGTGTAAGGGTCTTACTATGTAGATCGGACTCATAGTGATCTTCCTGTTTTCAGCCTCCCAAGTGCTAGGATTACAGGCACACGCCGCCACACCCAGTCTCAATCACCCCACCCAGGGGCGGGGCCAGCGGGCATGCCTGGGGTGGAACCCTGGCCACTGCACTCTGCCTAAGCAGGTGCTTTAGTCTTTTGAGCTATCTGGTTGGCCCAGTCCTTCATACTTTTTTTTTCTTGCATTACAAGCATTTTATTATGAAAAGGGTCAAACATGTATCAAAATGAATACTGTGGGAGTGTTCTTTTAACAATGAGATGTTATATAGCTTTCTCTGATAGTCAACTGTCTTAGCAAAACTTTTTAAAACAAGAGTCTCACTAAGTGGTTCCAGCTGGCTTCAAATTACCTAGGCTGACCTCAAACTTGTGGAGATTTCTCTCCTCAGCCTCCCAAGTGCTGGGATTGCAGGCATGCACCACCATGTCTGGCAAAAAATTTTGTGGGGATAGTGTTTCCATATTTCAGATAAGCCTAAAATGTTAGAACAGGAAGACTCTGTCAGTAAGCAATGTTATATGTATGGCTGAATGATATTTATATTTATTTCCCTTTCTCTCGTTCAAGGAGGTGGCTAGCTCTGTGCTTTCTCAGTTCACAGGTGTTCAAAAGGCTGAAACAGCAGATAAGAATTTCTAGTTATGGAGGGAAGGGGGCGGCGGCAGCTCACACCGGATCCGGGCTCCGCGCGGCTCGCACCCAAGGGGGTCGGGTGGGGAAGCAGCGCCGGCCCGGACCCCATCGCCCCCGCGGGAGTGGCCGACGGGCGTGAGGGCGAGCCTGCGGCAGCGGACAGGGAGCGGCGTCTGCCGGGGCACACTGTCCAGTCTGTGTTGGAGCTGGCTTTGAGTATATTCTGGCACTGGACTTGATTTAGTTCGTTTGACTTGTACATGTTTTAAAACAGCAAGAGAAGATTTAGAACCAGTTGTGCAGAAATTGTTTATTCCATATACCAAAATGGAGATAGAAAATGAAGAAGTTGAGAAGCCAAGAATTCTATGGGCTCTCTACTTCAACATGAGAGATTCTTCAGAAGTCAGCAGAAACTTATACTAATTTACCACCCAATGTTTATGTCTGCTCTGGCCCAGACTGTGGTTTAGGAAATGATAATGCAGTCAAACAGGCTGAAGCACTTTTCCAGCAAATCTTCCCGAATGAAGATTTCTGTCCACCCCCACCAAATCCTGAAGACGTTGTTCTTGATGAAGACAGTTCACATCCGGAAGCTTTGGAATCCAGTGCCCCACCAAAGGCCAACACAGAAACTCCCAAGGAAACTACAAGCCTTACAAACTCAGAAGAATCCTCTGAATAATGGATACATACCAAACATGATAACCTAGTTTTGAAATTCTTATTAGCTTCAGAATCTTCTTGGTGCAGGGAGTATTTGAAAAATATCAGAAAATAGCAGTCAGTTTTTAAGCAGAATTATAAGAAACAGATCACAAAAGCTAAAAGGTAGTTTTCCTTAAAGAGGACATTACAAGCACACAAAATGCTTATAATTTCCTGTTTTCAAATACCAAACCTGGGCTGGGGATATAGCTCAGCAGCATAATGCCTGCCTGGCAAGCACAAGGGCCCAAATTCAATCCCTGATACAAAAGACAAAAAAAAAAAACCTGCAAGATTAGGAGATAAAAATTTTAAATGACTGATTTCCAAGTATGTAGCTGTGGATACAAAAGTGATCCATTTTAATAATTCTGTAAGGATGACTTTGTCTGTAATACGAATTGTTGTTAAAAAAAAAAAAAAAAAAAACTTAGGGCTTGGGAGATGGCTCAGAATGGGCCTGAGTTCAATACCCACTACCGCAAAAAAAAAAAAAAAAAAAAAAAATGCATCTTTGAATCTGTTCACATATTTCCATTGACTATTTGAATTACATTTTTCTTGGATATGAATGTCATAACATCTAAGTTAAAATATATAGAAATTGAAAAGAAAAAACTAAAATATTACCTAGACATGAACTTATTACAAATAAGTTTGTTTTATTTTGTTTTCTACATTAAGAACAAAAGTCCTAATACTGACATTTTTAGACATTTTTATAGACAAATCATGATTTCTCAGAAGTGACTTTATTAGTGTAGTGATATTTGTATGTGAATCATGTAAAAACTAGGAAAACTAAATATTGAAGAAATTAAACAATAAAAAGAAAGATTTGGATGTAATCACTGATATTTGGAGATAATACTAAGACAAGTAACTAGAACACCAACCTGATTAAAATTGAGTCCTAGCTATGCTACTGATATTATCAAGTAAATTGTTTTCATTTGTCAACCTCAGTTTCTCCAGATAGAAGTGAAAATAGTAATCTTGAGCCTTTTGTAGAAGAATGAGTGTGAAAAAAAAGTTGTTTAAGAATTTTCTCATGGATTTGGGCATCAATATCAAAAAACTTCGCATAACAAAAAAAAAAAAGAATTTCTAGTTATGTTTTCAAATTACAAACTCATAGGAGATTTGGAAGATTTGTCAATGGCAAAAGAAAAAAGGAAGTCTTCATTAAGTGACAAAGAAGCATAGGAAAGAAGGAAGGAAGAGACTTCCATTTTCTACAAAAGTATACTGAAAATGAAGAGACAGAAAAGTCCTGGGGCTTCAAAACATGGATCAGAAGTTTTGAAGGCCTCTGATGAATATTTAATAGTCCAGGGAAAAATAAATGCACACTGTGGCCGGGGACATAGGGTCTTAGGCATGAGGTTTCCAAGAAGAAGGAAATGCCCTGGATATGTTAAGGAGGCATCCTCTATGTGAAAGAACTATATGAGGCAGGCGGTAAGTAAATACTTACCAGGACTTCTCTGTGCAGACGGCTCATCTGAGATATGTACCCCCACCTCACTCTCAACCCCAGTACTTTGGTCCTGAATAATCCCGCCCAGACCTAGGGGCAGGAGGACAGTGAAAATACTAAGCATAAGTAGTAGGTATCTTGGAATCAGAAATTGGGTCAAATTATGAAAAATGTAGAGCCCATCATTATACATCAATGTTTGTGGAATAGAATCTGTCACCCAATGCAAAAATCCCTAGGGAAATTCCCCGGAAAAATGATGAGGTACATTCCTAGGTAATGTAGTGAATTTGAAGCCAGCTGGAACACACTTACATAGCCTTACCTGTGTACTAGTCGTATTGTATTAACTATTTTAATCTTTAAATTACCTTGACCTGATGGGGAATGCATCATCAATCCCTTCCTGAAGAGGAGAAAATTAAGGAAGTAGGCGTGGGTTAAGGAGGCACTTCCTTGGGCTCTCACTGGATCTGAGAAGTAGCAAAGCCTGTTTCAGGTCAGGACATGTAACCACCACTTGCAGCTTCCTCTCCTGAACATCTGAATCAAGCACACTTTTAGGATGAAGTAAAGTAGAATCTATAAAGTGAATTTATTATTCTAATGGAAGAATGTCATCCAAAAATATAAAAGTCTTCTCTAAGAATGTTTAAAATGATCAGAGGCCAGCTAATTTACCCTCCAGATGACACTAGATGCTTTGGCAAGTCCTGCTGGATGAGGAAGATATTCTTGTTCCTCTACTACCTGCAAAGAATGCTGTCCACGAACCATAGCATATCACCATCTACTTAGTCTCTAGTGTCATGTGATTTGACCTCCCTGGTGCTCTAACCTTCACTGGAATGGTACCAATCAATGGCTCTGGAGTATACCAGTAAATAGGAAACAGTTGTGCTGATAAATTTGGTTTAGAATAATTCTCTCCTGTTTATAATTTTAATGAAAAACCATTTGAATATGGTGAGAGACTGCACTGGCTTTTCCAAGCCATACTGAAGCACAAACTGAAACTGGCAAATCCCCAGAAAATCCCTGCATCGACTGTTGAGTACATAGAATGGATTTATTTTTAATCATTATTATTTTTGTTATTGCAGTTAATCTTCTATTCCAGCAGACTAATAAAAGCTTAGTCTGTTGATTTTAGCAATTGAATCAGTCCTGTAGACCATGTTTTGCTTTAAGTGTTATAGTCCTTTCCCTGACACTAGGTAAAAAGCTAGAGAGACTTAGGAGAGTTAGGCACTATTTAAACAGCACTTTTCTAATTAGAAATCATCCTGCAACTAAGGAGTTTGTAATGGTTACACAAGCCATGTGTAATTTCTTAAGAAGGCAAATGGACCCCCAAGATAATTGAATCAGATCACTTCCACACTGAAGTGGCTGCTATTTTGGCTTCCTTTACTGCCCCTGAAACAACTGAAATTGCTTAAGAAACTCTGTACCTACCTGGCCTGCAGGACCCACCGAATGACTCTCACTGGGCCTCCTTCTTTAGTGCCTTTTTGTTCTTCCTCGGTTACTTTTCACTCGTTCCCAAAACCCTCTCTATCTCCATAGAAAGTAGTAGAGAAAACTGGGAACATGAATTATAAAAGATGATAAACAACAATTTTGACCCCCTCATTCCCTCCCCACACAGTGACTACCTTATTTCTGTCCTCCTTTCATCAAAACTCTTGAAGCATTCGTTATTTTCTTTTCTTCTACTCTCTCTTTAAACAACTGCACCCTTTTACCTCTGTCGTTTCACCAATCTGCTTTCCTGAGGACCACAGCTGCTGTTATATTGCCCGGTCCAGCGCTCAAGCTCTCACCGTGCCTGCTGACAGCAGTACCACACTGTTGCTCTCTCATGCTCTACAGGCTTTCTTCTCATGGTTTTAGAATAAAGAGTCTCTCATCCTCCTCTTCTGCTTCCCCTAACACCTAATTATTTCTCTGAGGACACCATTGTCTTCCTTGTGTGATTTTCATTGCCCCTAGCATGGTATGCATTTCTGGTGGGTCCAACATGTGCCCAATTCACATCTTTATCTTTTCCAGCTAAATTCTCAAAAATATTCCAATCTGAGGGGCTACATTCTCACACCTTTGATGTACATTTTGTGCCTATATCTTTCAAAGTAGGAATTTAATTTCTCGTCTTTATTTTCAGTCAAACAAAAGCTCACCTTCTTTTATATTTTTCATTTAACGGTTTGTCTTAAAGTTGGTCCCCAACAACATGTGATGGCTAGGTTCAACAAGTGCTCACTGTGGAGCAATTAGACATTAAACAGTTCCAAGAACTTGATCCTGAGCTCTTGGTAAAAGGCCAGGGAGGTGGAGAAAATCTAGCAAACCAGGCAGAGAGTAAGGGGCTCTAAGTAAAGAGAACAACTCAGCTGAATTATTTCTGATGTCCTTTATGTCATGCTTTTAAAGTAACTACATTAAATTTCTATGTAAAAATTTATTCCTATTTTTTTTAATTTTTTTTTCATTTTTTAATTTTTTCCTTCATATTCTGGAGGGATTTAAAGTTTAACATATCAATACTTGATGGAAAATACCTGTTCCATGTTATACCTAAGATGTT
The DNA here is from genome assembly GCA_004027165.1 of Ctenomys sociabilis. Classification (NCBI taxonomy): domain Eukaryota; kingdom Metazoa; phylum Chordata; class Mammalia; order Rodentia; family Ctenomyidae; genus Ctenomys; species Ctenomys sociabilis. The sequence continues at coordinate 23,958 of PVKA01015510.1, read as the reverse complement.
TGATATTCAGACAGGTAATGAGGTTAAGCTCAACTGCCTATGTTGTAGGGTAATAATAAACTTCTCTTCTGGAGGGTTAACAAAAGTTTGCAGCCCAAGAATTAGAGAAAAAGAAGGGCTGCAAGGACAGCCAACATTTTAACCCTAGCCTTTCAAGGTCAGTGAAGACTCAGGACATGGGGAACCTGTACTGTAACATCATGGAACTCAGTTGTGCCCCAAATTTTCTGATCAAGGAGATTATGGAGCCACAGAGGAAGGTGATCGATGATGTGGTATGTGCCTAAAGAGAGTCACATGGTGAGAAAACATTCTCTCAGGCTTTCTCAGAAAGCAAACTAGTCAAGCAATGGCTGTGACTCATCCACATGGATGACACTGACAAAGGATCTACAGACAGCAGTACATGGTTTCAGGATAAATCATGAGGGGATTCGACTGACATTATCAGAAACAAAAATTACATTTCCTATTATATAGGTCTTGCTTTATCTTGGTCTAAACTATCCAGCAGAAAAGTATAAAAACAAAGTATAAAAAGTAAAGCCATATTAATATGCTGAGCTGTAAAAGCCTCAAGTCAACAACTTCTGACATTGCCAGTCCTATGGAAAACACACTACTATTGTGGACTACTGGATTATATTGGATTATTTTGCTGAATTCACACACCTACAATATTTAACTTGCAATGGAATGCCCTTGTCTGACAAAACTAACCAAAAAAGGGGGATTCAAATGAAGGATCATTTTGTATCTGTATACACAAAATTGTTAGGATAGATATACAGCTGCATTCTCTTTCTTCAGTGAATAGAGAGATTTGTTCTAATAGTGTCTGTGGACAGGATATCATGTCTGCATCTTATACAATTAATAACCACTACAAAGAAAACAATATACAATGTATGAATTATTGAAACTGTGCTAGTAATCAGTTTTGAAACTGTCTCATTGCTATTTGTTTCTCAATAAAATTATTTTAAAAAATAAAATAAAAAATCTAAAATGAAAACAAAGTAACTACAGTTCCTATTTGACTTTATTATAAAACAAAATTTCCACCATTTTCAATCCATTATATTTCTTTTAATTCTTTCAGTCTTACCATAGTAATGGAAAACATTATTACTGAGCACCACTTCATCCAACAAACTTAAGAACCCAAGAAAACATAAGCAAAGATTAATACATGCATAAAGAACAATGACTTATTTCATTTTATCAAAGGAATGGTGATCCAAATGAAAAAATACATCCTTGAAACATAGGAAAATATAGAGAGGTTGACCTGAGCAGGTAGTCAGTACTCTCCCTGAAGTCGGAAGTTGTGTTCATTCATCCCAAAGTCCATCCTCTTTAAGTAATAGTGTACTGGAAAAGACATTCAGTCTGCAAGGAAAAGGGAACTGTTGGCAGAACACACTCCATGGAAGAACTAAGGAAACATTCAGAAGTAGGTGCATCCCAGAAAGATAATAGATAAGGCAGGCAAAAAGAATATCATTTATTTTCAGAAAGTTACACAATGCCTTGAAACAATTGTCTCACTTGTGGTCTTCTATGAAATCATTGTTACTTACTGCCTGTATTTAAAGCAAATGAGATCCTATCTCCCTCTCCTACTGGTTTTTGCTTGGTGAACAGGAGAAATCCTATCCATAGTTAAATCTCACCTGCAGACTAGAGAGTTGTCTTCCTGCTTCCTCACTTCTAGTAACAAATCCTTTCAAAGACTCACACTGGTATTCACTCCCTGTTGTAAACATTACCTTGGTGCTCCTGCTCCCATCCTTTGCTAAAATTATTGTATCTATTAAATCCAAGGCACAACAATCTATGTCACTTCTTATTTTATTAACTCTATTGAGAAACAAATAGCAATGAGACAGTTTCAAAACCAATTAGGACAACTGCAAAAATTAGTATATCGCATATTGTTATCTTTGTAATGGTTATTCACAGTTCAAGATGTAAACATGATATCCTGTCCAAATACTATTAGTACAAATCTTTCTTCTCATTGAATTAAGAGAAAGTAGCTGTATACCTAACCTAACTATTTTGTATATACAGATACAAAATGGTTCTTCCTTTGTATCCCCCTTTTTTGTTTAGTTCTTTCAGAGATGGGTATTCCATTGCCACTTAAATATTGTAGGTGTGCGAATTCACCAAAATAATCCAAATATGTCACTTCTTTAAATGATTAAAATACCCTGGTTTTATTTGAAGTCTTATTGAACTCAATCCCATGAAGTCAGGTCAAAAAATACAATCAATCTTCTTCCTAGCAACCATTAGCTTCTAATATTCTCATGTAGATTTTGATTTCCTGGTTCACATGAATGTAAATCTATATTTGATTATTATGTCTCCTTCCTTTCTACCTTCCTTTTTCCTTCTTTCCTCCCTTTCTTTCTTTCTTTCTTTCTTTCTTTCTTTCTTTCTTTCTTTCTTTTTGAGACAGGATCTCACTGTGCAGTTCAGACTGACCTTGAACTCACTGTGTACCTCAGGCTGGCCTCAAACTCACAGTGATTCTCTTTCCTCAGCCTCCCAAGTGCTGGCTTTACAAATGAGTGCGACCACACCCAGCTGATTATTTCCTTTCTGTAAAAATGGCACTGCCTCACTAACTGATCAGATTTATCCCATACTCAGAGATAGATAGATACATGTGTAGAAATGTTAACTGATACTAAGCATTTTTACATTTTATTTACTATATACATAGTATATCTATTTTTGTTATTTTATCTTATTAATAGTAATAATAAAAAAACCTAGTGTCATACATTACTAACTTCACAAACGTGTAAATAAAAGACAGTTTTGTTGTGAAAAAAATGGGGAAGTAAATATATATATACATATATATATATATGTATATATATATATACACAAGAGAGTTAAGATAGATAAACAGCTGGTTTCTCAGTTCACTGAGAATAAAAGTTTGTACTAATATTGTTTAGATGAGATATGTCTGTATCTTGTCCTCTGAATAACTACTATGAAGACAACAACATGCAATGTATTAATTATTGTAAACATCCTACTAACCTGTTTTGAAACTGTTTCACTATCTTATCTTTTTTCTCATTAAACTGGAATTAAAATTATAAAAAATTAAACTGAAACTTAAGATGATTGATCTCTTGTAGGCTTTATAGTTACACTCTCTGAAGTATTTTTAAATAGGGATAGAACTTTTAGCAGTGGTTAAAACTGACTGCTACTATGAACAGTTCTAATGGTGGGATCTCAGCTATGTGTATGGATGAAACAGCGATCTGATTCACCATGTTTTTTATCTAAGTTCTACATCAGACATATTCAATTTTGAAATGCAAAATGACTAAAGTATTTAAAAAATACTAATAATAATGCATATCTATGAAGTTTAATGTCTCCGTGCCTGCATGTAGTATGCATTGATCATAACTGACTACCTTTTCTCCACTTACCTTCTCAGAAGGAATTCAGATGTGTGTATTTGTTTTTGCTGTATTGGGGGATCAAACTCATGACCCTGCATGTGCAAAGCAAGAATTTGACAACTGAGCCACATCACAGCTCCAATAATTGAGCTTGGTGATGGTGCAGTTTCACAGTTGATTTATTGTATCACACCAAGAACAATTTGCCACTAACTTTAACAAATATTACATGCTTTTTTTCTCTTTTCTCCAAAGAAATGAACAGTGGCATATGTAAAATATTAAAAGCAATTAGATGAAATTATATAATCCCTTTGTGATACTATTATATCTTTGGATTTAAATATTCACTCTGAAAATTTAAATATTGGCTTCTCAGTTGAATTCCTATTGTTTTTATGAAGTTCTGTATCATTTCTATATGTTTTTACTATTTTGCATTTTCATTAGGTAATAAAAAAGGAAAAAAAATAAATATTCACTGTTCATAAGCATTATAGTTTTTCTTTTTACAATGTAATGGCACCAGAACTTTTAAAGGCATGTAATATGAACATGTTATCTAACATAAAAAGCTTTTCTATATATAAGCATATATTTTAAAAATCTATAAATATGAAATTAATTCAAGTGGCAAAATGGACTTAACATTTGGTGCTGTGTCCATCAGAAAGAGGTTGGGATTTTAACTCAAGAACAGTATCCTTTAAACCCTAATGTGAAGGGCTAGGGAGATGGCTCAGTGGAATAAGTGCTTCCCTGACAAGTGTAAACAGCCTGAGTTCAAACCCCAGTTCCACCAAAAAAAAAAAAAAAAAAAAACTAATGTTAAGATGAACCCAAATTGCATAGGGGAAAAGAAGTTCTATCTAGAATGTATGGTATTAAAAATAATAAAAAATACAATGCATGGTATTTTATGAATGTCAAAATATGATCACATTTCCTGGGAGGATGTGACTTCTTCATTCATTAACCAGCATAATATTTTCCAGGGACTCTCCATTCAGAAGAAATGTTGGGGCGTTTTCCTTTACCAATAGAAAATGAGACACAAGAGACTCTGTAGATGAAGAAATTATAGCCTCCTCACAAATGAGAGACATTCAAGGATATACAGCTTCCCACAGAAGGCAAATAGCCAACAGCTTCTCTACAGCGTAGACTGCAACCGGGGAAACATGAACTTCACGAACTGCACCACAGAGGCCAGCGTGCTTGCGAGGCCAAAGACTGTGACTGAGAAGCTGCTCATTTGCATGACGCTGGTGATCATCACTATGCTCACCATGGTGCTGAACTCTGCTGTCATCGTGGCCATCTGCACCACCAAGAAGCTCCACCAGCCTGCCAACTACCTGATCTGCTCTCTGGCAGTGACAGACCTCCTGGTGGCAGTGCTCGTCATGCCCCTGAGCATCATGTACATTGTCATGGACAGCTGGCGGCTCGGGTACTTCATCTGTGAGGTGTGGCTGAGTGTGGATATGACCTGCTGCACCTGCTCCATCCTCCACCTCTGCGTGATCGCGCTGGACAGGTACTGGGCCATCACTAATGCTGTGGAGTATGCCAGGAAGAGGACGGCCAAGAGGGCTGGCCTGATGGTCCTCACTGTCTGGACAATCTCTGTCTTCATTTCCATGCCCCCTCTCTTCTGGAGAAGCCACCGCCAGCTCAGCCCACCCCCCAGCCAGTGCACCATCCAGCATGACCATGTCATCTACACCATTTACTCCACACTAGGGGCATTCTATATTCCTTTGACTTTGATTCTGATCCTCTATTATCGGATTTACCACGCAGCCAAGAATCTATACCAGAAGAGGGGATCGAGCCGCCATTTAAGCAACAGAAGTACAGACAGCCAGAATTCATTCGCAAGCTGCAAACTGACGCAGACTTTTTGTGTGTCTGACTTCTCCACCTCAGATCCTACCACGGAGTTTGAGAAGATGCACTCTTCCATCCGGATCCCTCCGTTTGACAATGACCTCGATCACCCTGGCGAACGCCAGCAAATCTCCAGTACCAGGGAACGCAAGGCAGCACGAATCCTTGGGCTGATTTTGGGTGCATTCATTTTGTCTTGGCTTCCATTTTTTATCAAAGAGTTAATTGTGGGTTTGAGCATTTACACTGTGTCCTCTGAAGTGGGTGATTTTTTGACATGGCTCGGTTATGTCAATTCTCTGATCAACCCACTGCTGTACACAAGTTTTAATGAGGACTTTAAGCTGGCCTTTAAAAAGCTTATTAGATGCCGAGAGCATACTTAGTTTGTAAAAAGCCAAAAGGCACAACTTTCACCCAAGCCTCTGCAGTACATGGGGGTAAGGGTGCCATGTACTCATTCTTGAACATACTCGGTTCTGGAGAGTTTGTAAGTATGTATGGTCTGTTTATTTCTTTGTTTCGTCCTTCCTTGTTTGAGGCTTGTTATTTGGTGTACTGTTTCTACCTCTGGTCTTATCTGTGGTACATAATTTCAAATAAATATGATCATACAAAAACAGAAATTACATAGAAATAATAATAAAGTGACATAAGAAGTATTTTTGGTTTTTTTCACTATTTCGGCTGACCCTGCAGTTAAATGATGCTCTCAAAATCTTTATTGACAGAATTTATCATCACTTATAAATCAAATATCTGATGACTTGCTCTCATGTGGCATTAAATTTGAGATTATCACCCCATGTACATGTACAGGCCCCTGAGAATTGCAAGGCTTCATAAAGAATAAAAAGAGAGTGACAGCCTATCATCTCAGCATACAGACCTAAACTTAAATTGTGTACTCTAGCACTGTGACTGCACAGCCTACTCTTTCCAAGCAAAATGTGTTTTTTTAAGTCACAATTAAACTTCCTAATTTTCTAAAATGACTCTACGATGAATGCACTGTCACTTTCCGAAGTATTTTCCTATGAATATGAAACATAAGCAAACTTGAAATCTACTTTCATCTTGATGTTGCCAACAGACACACTGAGCCTCCTCCTGTTCAAACCACATCCCTTAGGCTGTCACTAGGCAAGATTCAGGTGGTAATTTAACATTTGGGCTGCTTTTCTAAGAAGTTTACTGAGATAATCCAATGAATTTTATTGGAGATGGTCACTCATTAAACTGCCAGTCATGTATTTGGAAATAAAAAGCTGACAAATCTGTTCATAGAAAAGACCACAGAATGTGAAATGAGTATAAAATGTTGTTGCCTGGTATTTCCGGGGCTTCTATGCCAGACAGCAACCTGAGACCAGGAGGACACAGGTGGACACAGGCCGCAGAGATGGGTCTGACTCAGTATCTCCTGACCTGGACAGACTGACTGATCAAGTCTATGGCAAACAAAAGAATGGGAGTGGGAGGGCTGAAATATAAAAAATGCTTGTACATTCTCAACCTATGGAGGACTGTCCTAAGCCTCTGCCTCTCACCTCCCACCCAGAGCTTCTCCCCAGCTCTTCACTCTCCATTCCATGTTCTGTCCTTTAAGTCTGTCCCTGGTCAGCTTTTCTGCAAGCTTGCTTTTATCCCGCCTCGCCCAGCACTTACTTCTTCACTCCCGTGCTTTGAGCACTCGTGTCAACTTCCTCCAGCAGTATTTCCCCTCCAGTCTCCTGCCTCCTCTCCCTGACTCTCACATGTCTCTGGTTACTATGCCACTCATCTGCCTCCCTCTCACCTTCCACTGATTTTTCATCTTTTGCCATCTAAGTACATCCGCCCAGACCTCCCCAGTCTGAGCTTTCAAAGCTCTTTCATGACTTGCCACGAGGCACCTTCTCATTTGCTTATCGGTTAAAACAGCTGACCGTCATTTTCCTAGTTAAGTCTGCACCTTCTGGCCTATTTTGGTCTCATTTTTCTCCCGCTGCTTCCTTACCTCCTCCTTCTCTACTCCTCATTCTACATCTTGGTGATTTGTCCTCAGCAATGGCTTCCTCTGTGTCTACATTCCACCCTAATATCTGCCATTTTCTTAATTAGTTCCATGCCTCTGGCAACTAAACTTATGGTTTTAATCTCTCTCTCTCTCTCTCTCTCTCTCTCTCTCTCTCTCTTTCTCTCTCTCTCTCTCTCTCTCCCTCTCTCTCTTCCCCCCCACCCAAATCTCCAGATCTGTGAATGCCTGATAATATTCCCTACATTGTCCCAATCTTTTTAAACTAACTTCACTCATTTTCCCAAACCTCCTCCTTCCATTTTTTTCTCCCCAGTCTCAAATAACAGAATCGCCATGCTTTTTTATCAGTCATATTAAATAAATGGGATCTCTTTGTTGCAGGACTCCCACATCCAGATAGTCTTCAAGTCATGTCCAGTTGTTTCTTTAGAAACTATTGTTCACTCTGCCACTTGCTGCTTCTTCGGCGATCTGGTCCTCCTCTTAGTGGGCCTGCTGTTCTGGACTTCTCCACCTTCTTGCCCCATACATCTACCAGAAATAGCCTTCTTATAGCAGTGGGAGGTTTTCAGAGTGGCATTTCCAGACCAGCAGCCTTAACATATCCTGGAAACTTGTTAAAAATTCCAAATCTAGAGCCTCATTCAAGACTTGCTCAGTCAAAAACTTTGAATGAAGCCCATGGATGTCTGTTTTAAAAAGCTGTGCTGGACACTCTGATACACACAAAGTTAAGTATACTTCTAATTTTAAATTTCAGCACAAAAGATCTATCTGTTGCTCAGTGGTAAAAATAAATAAATAAATAAATAAATAAATAAATAAATAAATAAATAAAAATTTCTAGTATAATGCTAAAGGCCCCTACACAAACCATCTTTGCATAGTTATTTCTCATCATTTCTTCTCACCCACCTCATACCTGAGAAAATTCTGAACATTACCTGTACTTGTAACTCGTAACAAGGGGTGACCCTCCCCTTTTTCCCATTGCTTCATAAATCAGGGCCCCAAAACTCTCTTCCACCAGTTCTTTCATGTGTAGCTCAAATGCAATCTTTTCTACAAAGTCTTGCTGAGGTCCTTCTTCCATGGTTCCCATGGAAATCCCTTCTTGTAGTTCCTTCTCTATTCTTCAGAGAACCCCACTTACACTTTATTATTATATGCATTGTCTTCTAGTGCATTTGTTTGTGTGTTTGTGCAGTCTTCTCCAGTACATTATAGGCTCCTTGAGAATAGGGACCATGTCTGCTTCCCTTTTGTGTCCCTATAGACTCCTACCATCTTTTACATACAGTAGGTACTCAATAAATGTCTGTTAATGTAAAAGGAATTAAGTCCCTGGAAACAGAGAATATAAACGTGCTAGGTTCTTTTAGTGCGATCAAACTTCTAAAGTCCCTTAGTGCAACATTGATATATTTTTCTGTCCCCTAAAACTTTATCCTATTAGTCCAGCTTTGTTCTCCTTCAAAAAACCTGGGTATAATTTCTAAGTGAAAAGAAAAATGGATTTCTCATTAAGCATGAACATCTTTTATTACTTAGAATTCTAGATAAATTGCTATCAAAATAAAGGCTTTCAAATATAGTGCTTTTTGTAAAGAAAAAATAAGCATTTCTCTCAAACATTTCTTTCCAGTGCAGGCAGTTAGCCCAGCATGAGTAGGGAATTCTGTTCTGCAAGGTTACCTGGGGAGGCAAGTTTCTTCCCTCTTGTGAACTCATCTTTCCCATGTAACTGGTCCTCATCTCAGGGTTGAAACTGACTCTTTTCACATCCATGTTCACGTACAGAGGAAGAGAAAGAAGTGAAGAATAAATATTTATTTTTCTGGAAGTTATGTGGAAGCTGCCCGCATGATTTCTACTTAGATTCTATTGATGATAATGTAGTCATGCGGCCACACACCAACCCATAAATGAAACAAAGAGAGTAAGTCTATAGTGGGCCTTGCTAAAGATGAGGGATTAGACCTTAGATCACAGGGAGGAAGGAGAGAGTGGGACAAGTGGCCTGTGAGCCACCCCAGCTGCAACAGGATACTGGTTTCTGCTTGAACGGCTCAAGTATTACAGAGCTAAACATATGGCTGCTTACTGTGGTGATTTGTGTACATGAATGATGACGTTCCAGTCATAGGTGACCTAGCCTTATTTATACATATGCTAAAAATCCAGCATTTATCATGTCTCTTATACCTACAAAGTATAAAGGCAGCTCACATTGCTCTTCATCATTCTCCGTGTATCATCCTTGACAATTCTGGTCACAACAGTTCTACATTTTTAAGAATTTAAATAAAATGCAAAGCAGATGCATGACTGATTTTCACTAATTCCTTTCCAATTTATTAAGTAAATGAATTTCTTTCACAATTACCTCTGCCATTAACAAACAAATATTTCCTAATATAAACCCAACTTACTGAAAAAGAGATTTACTGCTTGGTTCATGCATTTCACCAATAGTGCTAGCTGCCATTTAAAAGCTACAAACCCTTTAAATCTAAGTGAAGTTAACAACACCTTCTAACAGTGTCATTTTTTCTAATGCAAGCTACATATTGCCTCAGGCAATATGTCCATCACCTCCATTAAAAATTAGAATTTCCATTTTCTTTTATGCTTGTACTTTTTTTTCTTTTGAGGCAGGATCAAGCTGACCTTGAACTCTGATCTTAAGTGATCTTTCTGCTCCAGCCTCCCAATAAGCTGAGACTACATGTGTATACCATATCCCCTTCCCAGTTTGTCTTTTGGTTGAAAGAATTCTTGAATATAAATCACTCCCTAGTTGACCTGGCATATCCTTTAGTTACAATTAGCAATAATAAGAACTCCTGTTTGCACTGTTACCTCATTTGTTTTTGATAACAGTGTGGCCTATGTTTACTGCCTTCAGTTTAAAAATTTTAAGGATCAAATGTGAGTTAAATTCTCAAACAAGATCCAGCAATTGTGTTGACTATGGGTCCAAAGCATTTCAGTTTTAACTACTGCATCGGTTTTAGTTCACTAATCTGAGTTTGTTGTGTTTGCTTAGTTTTTAAGGGTTTCTAAACTCAGTTCTTACATTTATTGCTCACTGTATTTGTAAAACCAATGATACTGGCAAAGAAATTAAAAAAGAAAAGTATATGAGTGTAATAGAAATACAAGGCGAAAATTTAATTAAAAATGCAGAAAAAATGGCATCCATTACATAAAATAATTGGATTGAATCTTTTTCAGTTTTTGAGAGCCATGTGAAAATATTGCATGTGAATGTTCAACTATAACCAGCAAGAAAAAAAAAGTTATTGATGAAATGGAAAAATGAGCACCACACAGTAGTTTTGAAAGATACTTGGAGGCATTATGTATGTGAACATTTTTGTTATCGCTAGAGAGGGAAAAGTAATGCCATTTTGTGTAGAAATCAAGAAGGCAAATGCCTGCAATGTGTAGGTCAGTCCCATTCAGAAGAGGATTGCCCTACCTAAAATACTAGTATCACCACCTGCTTAGAAACTCAGACATATCAGCATGAACATGGGGTACCTAGAAGCCTTAATTCTAATTCAGGGGTTAAGTAGGAGAGGACAAGCATACACATTGTAAATATGTTTTCCTATGAAGTTTTACTGCATGCTGTGCAAGATTTCAAAGGTCAATGCCAATCTGAATTTTCACAACATCAAAGTGAGTTAGGCTAGCAAATACAGACGTAGCATCAGGTAAAGACAAGACATGCCTATTATGCCATGCAGAGATAATTGGGAATGTGACACAATAAAATATTGACTAGCATGAAGGAATACATGTATAGCATCAATGCTTCCAAAACTTGACTCCCAGCACCAGATGAAGAAGCTTTCAGAGACTGGAGGCAGAGTCTCACCTGTCACCTCAGACTGAGAATTAAAGGGGAACTGCAGACAGCTTTTGAGACCTTTTTTGTAAATTTGACAGCTTTTGCTAAACTAGAGCAAAACAAGAATGGTATCTGCTTCTTCATGTGTCCACATAGGAATGTGTTGAAGGATGAGACCTCAGGCAGCCCACAGTAAGAAGAAACATTTCCCATGACAAGAAGACATTGGCTACTCCTGGAACCCTTACATTAACCCTTCTCCTTACCTATAAACCACGTACTAGAGAATCCATATCAGGTTCTAGCCTTACCATAAAAATATTTTCTAAGTAATTCCTTCAGAATTGATGGGAATTAGTATGAGGAGAAAATTTTCTTTGAAAATAATCTGTTAGCACTCTGAAAGCATCCAGACTGTGGTGCAGAGTGGCATTCAATTTTCTCATACACATATTTGCTGAATTTAGTTAAAATGGGTATCTTGATTATAAACTTTAAGAAATTTAGAAACAGAATTATATAACAAGGCTAGTACCTTGTTCTGTGAAAGCACAGCTACCAAATATTTTTTTTAAAGGAAAGGGTGGAGGAGCAGTGAGCTGGGCCGGGCGGCCTTGCAGAGGTGGAGTGGGGCACAGTCGGGCCCCCAAGATGACAAGCTTCCCTGAGCATCTCTGTGTCTAACCATCAGATCCAAGAGAATGTGGAAAGCACCGAAAAGCCGGCAGGGACATGGCAGTAAAGGTCATCAATAAACTGCACTTCCCCACCAAGCAGGAGAGTCAGCTGCACAAAGAGGTTGCCATTCTCCAGTCTGAGGCACCCAGGAATCATCAACCTGGAGTGCATGTTCCAGACACCAGAGGAGGTCTTCGAGGTGATGGGAAAGCTGCATGGGGACCAGCTGGACATGATCCTCTCTGGAGAGAAGGGCCGGCTGCCCAAGCGCCTCACCAAGTTCCTCATCACCCAGATCTTGGTTGCTTTGAGACACCTTCACTTCAAGAACATGGTCCACTACGACTTGAGAATCAGATGAAACTGTGTAACTTTGGTTTCGCATGCATCATCGGCGAGAAGTCATTCCGGCACACTGTGGTGGGCACCCCCGCCTACCTGGCACCTGAGGTGCTGCTCAACCAGGGTATAACCGCTCTCTGGATATGTGGTCGGTGGGCATGATCATGTATGTCAGCCTCAACGGCACATTCCCCATCAATGAGGATGAGGACATCAGTGACCAGATCCAGAACACAGCCTTCATGTACCCAGCCAGCCCCTAGAGCCACCTCTCTGCTGGAGCCATTGACCTCATCAATAACCTGCTATAAATCAAGATGCGCAAGCGCTATGGTGTGGACAAGTCTCTCAGCCAACCCTGGTTACAGGAGTGCCATACATGGCTGAACCTCCAAGAGCTGGAAGGGAAGATGGGCGAGCGATACATCACACACGAGAGTGATGATACACGCTAGGAGCAGTTCCCGGCAGAGCATCCCCTGCCCACCCACGGGGAGCTTGCTGGGGCCCATTGGCCACAGGACCATGAGATGCGGTCCTGGCTGAGCGCATCAGCATCCTGTGAGCCTCGTGCCCGGCCCACCACTGGCCTCCACAAATCCCAGCAATGAACTGTTTCAGGGTCAGAAGTTGGGGGTCGTAACCCCCTAGGCCTCTGCCTGTCTCCCCAACAATTAAAATGGACTGGACCATGTCGCAAATAAATAAATAAATAAATAAATAAATAAATAAATAAATAAATGAAAGGAGGGTGTCAAGCCAATGATAATGATACAAAAGAAACAGCAATGGAAGGAGTTGGGGAATATTTACAGTACTAGATAATCAAAACTTATTGAGGGCACAGTGAGGCAGTTCAGCAGTCTAAAGCACCTGCTTAGGTAAGCTTAGGCATGCATAGGGACTGTGGTTCAAGCCCTGGCACCACATGTTACATCAGTCCTACACCCAGGACAGGTTAAGCCAGCCACAAAAAAAAAAAAAAAAAGAAAGAAAGAAAGAAAAGAAAACTTATTGAGTATCTGTGCTACATTGATTATAAAAATATTTATTGAAAAAGAAAAGGATATAAGAACAACAAAGAAATGGGGAGATAGCTCTGCAGTCTAAGCACCTGCTTGGCAAGCACAAGGACCTGGGCTCAATCCAGTACCATGTGCTGTGCCAGCCCTGGAACCCCAGAACCCCATGAACACTGTACCAGCCACCAAAAATGGGTGTGGATGTGATGGGGCATACCTGTAATCCCAGTACTGGGGAGGCTGAGACAGGAGGATCACTATAAGTCCAAGCTGAATAGTAAGACACTGTACCGAGTAAATAATTTTTTTAAAAAAGTAAAAAGGAGAAAAAAAGAACAATGAAAACCAGCATATATCAATAGAAAGATCAGAGGTTGGAAGATAATATCAATCTGGTTTTGATTTTATAGAGGTTAACTGGATATCTGCTGTTAATCTGTCATCATTCTAGACACAGAGATCTCTGTAGAGGGGGAAATAGGGCCAGGGAGATAGCTCAGTAGAATAAGTGCTTGTCTGGCAAGCATAGGGTCCTGAGTTCAATCCCCAGTACCACAAAAAAAGGGGGAAATAAAGAGAGCATTTTTTTTTTGTCTTTTTGAGACAGGGTCTCACTATGCAGTTCAGGCTGGCCTCGAGCTCATTTTGTAGCTCAGGCTGGTCTCGAACTCACAACAATCCTCCTGCCTCAGCCTCCCGAGTGCTGGGATTACAGGCATGCGCCACCACGCCCGGCTTAAAGAGAGCATTTAATCCAGGTATAAATCTACAAAACCCAATCCTAAGAAAAGATATTTAGAAAGACTATAACATTCATTTTTATGTAGACAAAACATTTGAGAATACAAAATGTTGCCTTTGCTTATAGGGCTGGGGAGAAAGGAGGCAGAGGAAAGCCCTTTGCACATCCAAACCTTAGGTACAATGAAGGTGATATCCAAATTTCTGGAGAATTGAACAGTTTTTTCAAAGAAAATATATAAACAAAAATATATATTATCAAAAAGGCATATTATGATATTGTTACATGCAAGAAATAAAGTATATAGATTGCTATACTTTTCTAGTTTGCATAGCATTCAATAATCATACTTCAATGGGTACTTTTTAAAAGTCTAATTTATAAAGACATCTAAGGGAAGGATGTCAATCTATGAAGGTGAGGTTACACTTATAAGCAGTCTGATAAAAAAACATAACAGCACCCCAAGTGCTTTTGATTCAAAGTTAAAGACTCAAAATCATTAACAAATTAATAAGCCAACTACTCAGTTAAACAATCAAGCCTGGTTAAAATCTGAATAGCAGTGAAGAATAACTTGGGTCTATGAAAAAATATCTAAGTTAGTTGATAAGGAAGATGCTAATAAAATATACATTCTTTTCAAAAAATATACATTCTTAGATAAGTGTTTCTTTACATAAGCTGATCCTGCCAGCTAAACTTTCTGTCCTTATTTCTTCCCATCTTTTGGTGCCTAAGGGAAGGTGTTTTATAGAGAATGACAAGAACAACAAACATCTCAGTGATGTTGATAATTGTTATAAAACTTTTGAGGAGGCATACAGCTTTGCACTTGACATGGAAGATTTTTACTAACCTGATTACTTCCTTTTCTTTTATTTTTCATTAATGAAAACCTAAGGCTACACCTGTGGAGGACCACCTGAACGACTCTCCTTGAAAGAACAATTGTCTCCATTTTAGTAGTGCCCTCACCCTATTTCCATGTATTAATAGGTACAGGACTTTGGCTAGGACTTTGCCTTACCCCTTCAGTTGACTTTAAGCAATGAATATTAGTCTAGCTGAGGTGCTAGACCAAATTTGTGTTTTCCCTGATAACCCACCCCTGCTGCTCTCTAACTTGAGCCAGATTGAGACAGGCTGAAGAACCAAAGCTCCATGCTGTCAGCTGGGATTGAGCCTCTAGGCAGAGGCTATGACTTCCTGGGATTTGAAAGATTACATACCAGAACTGAAGCCCTGAACTTCAAAACACTAGATACTATCTCAGCTGTGTAATGTAGATTACTCTGCATAAGCTTCTCTGCATATTACAGAGGTAAATACAAGCTAACTGCCTAGTCCTGCTCACAGTACTCACCTATTTCTTGACATTCTCAGTCATTCATCCTCAAGCTACTCCTCCTTCATGACTAAAAAAACCTGGACTTGACCCTGGGTTGAGGGCTTTGTTCCAGATAACCACCACTATGGCTGGACTTAGGATCGCTTGGATCCTCATAACTATAAGTATGTGTTAGTGTCTTTATTCTCACTGTGGGTTGCTCTGGAAGTGGTAGATTGGAATTAACTTGATGGGATTCCAGTAACTTTTACATGAGATTACAAATATAAATTTCCTGGCCCTGAGACAAGGACCAGGAAGCGCTGTACACACACACACACACACAAACACACACACACACACACACACACACACACACACACTCAGCCTCAGTAAGGAAAGAAAAGGTCAGTTTTGTGTAGGCAAGTGTCATTAGCTGAGTGGTTAAGAGAGTCCAGTTAGGAATGTATTGTCAAAGTCCTAAAGTCAGATGTGCTATGAATGTACATGCTGTTTGATGTTTGGCTATCAGATACCATACTCAGTGGAACAGGTTATCAGCTTCACTGGCAATGCTGAAGAAAAATCATCAGTTTCCAAAATATCTCTGTACTGCAACATTCTTGCTTAGAACAGCTGCCCTGCCTGTAGACCCTTTCAGGATGGGTTACCAAGTACAGCCATTAATGAGAAAAGTGATTCCACACGAGGATCTATAGGCTGCCCATAAGCTATGAAATGGCCTGATACTGAGGGTCCCTATAAAGCAAAGTGATTAACTGCAATAATGACTTTTTCAGTGTTCTCAAGAACCTGAGCTATCAGTAATGAAGAGATATTCTATTGTCCTTGTAAGCAAAAGGAAACAGGTAAGCAAAGGCTGAAACTAAATGAGGCAATTGACTCAAACTCCAGGCACAGCACAAGAACAAAACTCAACTAACTTATCCTAACCCCACCTCAATTTCCTGTTTCTAAACTATTCACAGAATTCTTGAGGTTCAACTGTACAAATTGCCCAAAATTTCTTTTTTTTTTTTTTTTTTTATTGCAACAGTTCTGATAAACCACCACCACTTGGGGTAGCCTGTGCTGTTTCTATGAAACACAGAGCTCCCAGTTCTCTAAACCATGGGTGTTGAGAGCCAGGGAGACAGCCCAGTAGAATGAGTGTCTGCCTGCCAAGCCCAAGGTCCTGAGTTCAATCTCCAGTACCACCAAAAAATAAATAAATAAATAAGCCATGATTGTGAAGAGCATGCAAAGTGGCTCATTTGAGAAAAAAAAAAAACAGAAAAGCCAGGTTCACATCTTTGCATTTCCACTGATGTCTCCATTGTAGAAACGTCTATAGGCTCTGGTACTCCCCGGTACATTTCAGTTTTCTTCAGGCAATTAAATTTCTCCACTTAGTTTTTCAATAGATACACTTCAATTTTACTTATCAAGGGAATCACTATGGCTGGTCGTTGCTGCCTTTACTTTGGGTTCCTAGGTTAAAGTGATCTCTCTTCTGACACAGAACCAATGGGTTTTGATTTTCCTTCAGCATGGTGAGTGGAACAGAGAAGTATGAAAGAAAAAATGAAGGAAGCAGGAACAGGGAGATGAGAGTAGTCACAGGTATCTAGGAAGAGTCTGTGAACTAGGCTTCCCCTGTCCTGCTTACATCCTCCCCACAAGCTGTGGGGAGCAGAGTTATGATATTAACAACCGTTACTTGTGCATAAAGCTCAGCTCAGTGGCAACTCTCCTAGAAGACAGAATCACCCCCTTTAATCTTATAAAAAAATGCTATGGGCCTGAATATACTCTGGCATAAAAATTAGCATATTTTTAACAAGAGAAGCTCTCTTCTGATAAGAAAAAAAAAAAAAGATAAGAATCCAGTAAGGGAAGAAAAAGCAGTCTACTAAAGAATAATTTAATTATAAAGTTCAAAAAATATTCACTAACATCTGTGCACAAAGATCTGCAACATATTGTGCTGCAGCTGAAACATAGCCCAGACCCCTAAGGAAAATATGGTCACTTAGACAAGAAAGCTTAGGAAACAAGTAAGGAAGCGTTATGGAGCATGATCCATTCAGTAACAGCAAAGTGCACAAAGCGCTATGGAAGCATAGAAGAAATAAACAGGAGAGAAGAGCCTGAAAAAGTCATATTTTGCACTAAAGGATGACATAAAAAATCACTAGGCCGACGATTTATTCGGGTAAAATGCATGAACAAAAGTATGAAAACACAGAGGTACAAATTATATTTGGAGAATGAGAAGAGGTTTGCAGTGGTCAGAATTTTGAAGAAAGAAAAAAAGCCATGAAAAAAGACTCTGGCCAGACGGCATATGTGAAGGACCTCAAGCCCCTTGCTAAGGGCAGGGGATCTTACCTTGCAGCACCAGAAAAGCACGCCAAATATTTAACCAACAGAGAACATTGTCAGACTGAAAGCTTTGAAAAGATCTTTGAATGAAAGACAGAATGTGGTAGGATAAAGATCAGACTGACAAGTGTTAGAGAGAGAGAGAGAGAGGAGTATCCTAAAGAAGAGGAACTTGAAGGAATGACGAGTGGGGGATGCCACAGCAATTTTAGAAATAAAATTGGGTAAAAAGACACAGAAGCAGATTTAACCGGAAGGCAACCTTTTCAAATTAAAAGGGAACACAATTTTAGACTACAAGAGAGACCATGTAGTAATTTCAGCAATTAAACACAAATCTCACAATTTGAGGATATGATTTAAAAAAAAAAAAAAAAAAAAAGAGCAAGTAAACCGCTTCGCGGAGCTGACAGGTTGCTGTTCAACTTAGTATATTATCTACCCTTGCTTAATCAGTCAACTAAGCAGAAAATCTCCTCGAGGTAATAACAATAGCATTAGAGGCATTAATTACGCACCTCGTTTGTCTCCACTGTTAACACTACTCTCTTATGGAGCCCATCTAAATGCACTGATTATTTAATTTGGGTAAACAAACAGCCCTGCAGCAGCCCCCACCCTTTCATTCATCATTCAACAGTCTTCACTAAGCCCTCACTAGGTACTAGGAATGTCTCCAGCGATTAATGCCCCAAGGTGAACCAGACAGTAGAGATTCCTTCCTTGATTCACATTTCAGTCTAACAAGAGATAAAATTTAAGTAACGTTTTCAATAAAGTGTGTTAGAGTTTAATAAAGGAAAATACACTTCATATTTCAGATTCTGGAAGTCTGGAATAGGGCCCAAGATAGGGCATTTGCTTGTTTTATTAACTCCCTTTTTCCTCCCTCACCCTTTCCATTCCTCCCCCACCCCCTCTAGCTCCTTTTGTGTACCTGTTTTATTTTTTTGTTTGTTTGTGTTGTTTTTTTTTTTTTTTTTTTTTTTTTTTTTTTTTTTTTTTTTTTTTTTTTTTTTTTTTTTTTTTTTTTTTTGCGTACTTGTTGATATCCTGGGTCATAGTTCATTTATGGCATCCAGTTCTCACATTAATTGGGGTCATTAAGTTCCTCCACGTGGAACATCTTTATTCTTCTCACTTCCCCTCCCGTCTTCCTTACCCCTCACCTTCAAGGGTTCCCCTGGACCACTGCCCTCCTGCAAGAAATCTGTCCCCTTGTTCCTTTCTATCCATATTATAAGGAACCTTTCTATCCATCCTTCATCACTTTCTATGTCCGTACTTTGCCTCACTCAAATACCATATAGTATTTAACCTTGTGAGACTGATTTATTTAACTCAACATCATATTTTCCACATGCATCCAATTTTCTACAAATGTCTGAAATGCATCATTCTTTAGAACTAAGTAGTATTCAGTTATATATAAATGCCACGTTTTTTTTATCCTATTGTCTGTTGATGGGTATTTGGGCTACTCCCAGTATTTAGTTATAATAGTGCATTTCTAATAATTCCCAGTGATGATGTTTTGTGCGATGAATTGCCATCTAAATGTCATAAACTCACACAGAAGAATCTCCTGCAAAGTTGTTTAAACAGAAATTGAAAGGGAAAGAAAATCCTCTACATCTGTCATGATTTGAGAAATAGCAGTGAAGGAAAGAAACACACATAACAGGTACAACATGAACCTGTTTGCAGAACTGTGATGGCATTCTGTCTATGGCAATTACTCTGAGCTTGGAGCAAGCCAGGACAAAAGAAGAGCATAAAATAATTAATTAATTAATTAATTTTTTTTTTTTTTTTAAAAAGGAGCAGGACATGAGCGACAACCCTTGGCACCTCCCGCAGATAGTGGTTCTATTTTTTTTTCCTTTCTGCTATTTCTTTTTTTTTAATTGTTTTTCTTTTATTTTATTGAGAAACAAATATCAGTGAGACAGTTTCAAAGCTGATCAATAGGACAATTTCAACAATTAATATTATTTATATTATTATCTTCCCAGCAGTCATCCATAGTACAAAAAGCAGACAGGATATCCTGTCCAAACACTATTACTACCAATCATTCTTCTCATAGAATTAAGTGAAGACATCTACATATCTATCCTAACTATTCTGTATATATATATATATATATATATATATATATATATATATATATATAAAATCATCCTTCCTTTGTATCCCCTTTTTTTGTTTAGTCCTGTCAGAGAAGGGTATTCTATTGGCATTCAAATATTATAGGTGCAGGAATTCAGCACAACACTCCAACATAGTCCAGCAGTCCACAATAGTAGTGGGTTATCCACAGAACTTGTTGACTAGAGCCATTTACAGCTTGGCTTATTATTATGGCCTTATTGTATACAACTCGTTTTTATACTTTTCTGCTGGATGGTTAAGACTGAGCTAAAACAAGACCTATATAACAAGAAATGTAACTTTTGTATCTGATAAGGTCAGTCAACTCCCCTCAAGGTTTATCCTGAAACCCTATACCTCACTTTGTAGATCCTTTGTCAGTGTCAGCCATGTTTATGAGTCACAGCCATTGCCTGACTAGTTTGCTCTCTGTGAAAGCCTGAGAGAAAGTTTTCTCTCCATGTAACTCTCCTTAGGCTCACTATACATCATCGATCGCATTCCTCTGTGGCTCCATAATCTCCTTGATCAGAAATTTGGGGCACAATTGAGTTCCATGATGTTACAGTACAGGTTCTCCTATGTACTGAGTCTTCACTGACCTTGAAAGGCTAGGGTCAAAGGCCTCCACAGACAAATGTACCAGTGGAACAGAGCAGTGGACACTGCAAGTTTCAGTGGCTGGTGAGTTACTCAGTTCAAACCCCTACCCACCCTAACGTGCTTGGATGGTAGCCATTTGGGGAAAATAGACCACAAAAGCCTGAAGTCACAACAGCTCTGGGTCAGCTCCATTGTGTGGCTTTAACATCAGGGTGAAGCACAGTCAAGTTCAAACTAGAACCAGCAAGGAGCTCAGGTCAAAGCACTCAGGTGTTGCAGGGTGAAAAACTTGGGTCCCACCTTCACAGCCAGAAAGCAGAAGCAGCCTGAACTTCAGTGGAACTAAAGGATATGATTTAAAAAAAAAAAAAAAGAGCTGGCTGGGGCTATCCCTCCACCATAATTCTGCTGCTGGCTTGTGATAATCAATCAGTGTGGATCTGGGATCTGCCAGCCCCCTCTATCAATTAGTAATGGCAGAGACACAACGTGAAGTAAGCATTTTCTTCTGCTTTTCTTCTTTTCTTCGCTATTTTTTTTTTTCATCTTTTTCCCCCTTTGGTGATTGTTCTTGTTTTCACATGAGTCAAAACTGTTTCTAACTTCATTGTTATTGTTCTTTTATTTTATTCTTGTTTCCCTTTCTTCCTTTCTTTCTTTTTTTCTTTCTTTCTTTCCTTCCTTCTCATCATCTTCATCAGCTCCCAAAGCTTATATAACCTTCTGTTGTCCTCCAGCCTTGCTTCTAATCCTTTCCTCTTTATTCAGTCCCCTATTTTTTCTCCCTTAACCCCTGAAGGTGAAATCACCATATTGAGAGAATATTGAGAGCTAACAGTTATCTGCCTTGTTTTACATTTTGTTATATAACTATAAATCTCAGGGAGAACTTCTGGTTTCCCCTCCGATGAGAGACCCAGCGAGCAAAACTCAGGCACCCTCATGAGTGAGACTCCCAACTATGCCTCCGCGACCCTGTGGCTCCCCTGAGCCCCCGCCCCCAAGCCCTCTGAGCAAGTGATAACTTCTGAGACCCTCTCAGCCCAGTCCAACCCAGCCTGGCCAGCCCTGCAACTCCCTGAATCCCCTATTTCCAGGCCCGCCAAGCAAGTGAGAACTTCTGAGACTCTCTCAGCCCAAATTCACCCCAGTCCAGCCCATGGGTGTATGGAAGAACTTCCAGCCTCACCGCATGCCACCAGTGGCAAGCGCTCTCTGGAGCCCCCGCCCCAACATATCGAAGCAAGTGAGAGCTTCTGAGACTCTCTCAGGCCCCATCCATCCCAGCCGGGTCCACTCCCCAGAGCCGTCAACCCCAAGCCCACCAAGCGAGTGAGAAGTTTTGTGAATCTTCCAACCCCGGAACCAGCCAGCCATGGCCTGGTGAGTGTGTGGGAGAGCTTCAGCACTTTCTGGTGCTCCCTGGGCCAAGGGCACCACAAAGGGGAACCACAGGCTCACTGTTGTGCCAGAAGGGCTGCAGGAAGGAGCAGAACATAACAGCAAGATCCATACTGGGCATAACTGGATAAACTCAAACTTAATAGATCGGCACCCAAATCTCATTACATGTTAAGGTTATAACTGCACCAAAGCTCTACACCAAAGGTCAGAGGTCAGTGCTATATGAAATGACAAAGACAAGGAGCAAAATGCAATCTCAGGACTAGAACCTAGCCATGATAAGTGCAGAGGACACTATCTCAGCTAAAATGAATGAATTAATAGAGGGGGAAGCAAAGAAACAACAGCAGAAAGGTATGGAGGAACTCAGACCAGAATTAATGCCTTACATAAAAAAAGAAATTTTGAATATATAGCATTTGAAATAATGAATCAAATCCAGAAACATATGGGAGAAACCTAATGTCCACCCATAATAAGCGCAGAGAACACTATTCCAGCTGAAACATATGAGTTAACAGCATCGCAAGCAAAGAAACAACAGCAGAAAGGTAATGAGGAACTCAGAGCAGAAATAATTTCTGAAATAAAGAAAGAAACCTGAGAAATCATAGCATCTGAAGTAGAGAATCAAATATGGAAATGTATGGAGGAAACCCAATTTGGAAAAAACCCTGCAGTAAAAGAATTAATAGCTACATCTAAAGAAGACATTCATAAAAAAATAGAGATTAGAAATATGACAGATTCCTTGAATGGAAAATAGAGGAAAAAGTAGATCACACGAAGTAGAGTCAAACAGATATAGAAGAACTTAAAATCTCGATCAAAGGTCCACAAAACCATTTGAGTGAAAGCGAAGACAGAGTTTCAGATCTTGAAGATGCTGGTGCAGCTAGGGAAAAGGTAAGAAAGGATCTCTTAAAAACAACGAGGATGAAGGAAAAAATAATCCATTACCTGCAAGATGATTCCAAGATGAACAATGTGACATTAATAGGCATCAATGAAAAAAGGGAGTCAATACAAATTATATAAAAAGAAAAAGGGCAAAAGTAATAGCATAAAGTTCCCCAAATATGAGGAAACACTCTGACATTCAGGTAATCAAAGCATACAGAACACAAAATAACTTCAACCCAACTAGAAACACACCGAGATATATAATAGTCAAGATCCCAGAAAGCCAACACAAGAATACTATACTGAAAGCTGCTAGAGAGAAGCTGATCACAATCAAAGGAAAAACCATCAGAATTATGAAAGACTTCTCTTCACAAACCTAAAGGCAAGGAGAGCATGGAGCAGAGTACTTAAACTCCTCTATGAAAACAAATTCCAGCCCAGACTACTATACCTTGAAAAACTCTCAAGTTTGACAGACAAGTGAAATACTTCCACGACAAAGAACAACTAAAGAATTTCATGATGACAAAGCCATCCCTACAGAGGCTACTAAAAGATGTTCTAGAGAGGGACCACAGTGACCAGAACTCCATGAAGGAGAACGGAAGGAACCCACTGAACAAGGCAAACAATTAAACACAGGACAAAAGAGAGTAAACAACAGCAGGTAAATAACATGACAATCATAGGTCAACACATTACAATTATAACCATCAATGTAAATGGACTAAATTCATCAATTAAGAGAAATAGACTTGCACAATGGATTAGGAAACAAAACCCAACAATATGGTGTATACAACAAACACACTTAACTCAAAAAGACATTCATAGGATTAAAGTCAAAGGATGGAAAACAATACTATATGCCCCAGCACCTCAGAAAAAAGCAGGAGAAGCAATTCTGTTCTCAGACAGTCTCAACTTCAAACCAAGAAGGATCAAATGATACAAAGAAGGCCACTATATATTGGTTAGGGAAAAATTCAAGAGCAAGAGGTAACACTCATAAATACCTATGTACCAAACTCAGGAGAACCCAACTATATAAGACAAATCTTAATGGACATGAAAAATCTAATATTCAAGACCACAAACTTAACAGGAGACCATAACACCCCCTTATCTCAAAAAGATAGGTCAACCAGGCAAAAAATGAACAAGGAAGGAGCAGAAC